>CAUYQG010184515.1:0-10043 GCA_963574415.1 Tarsius wallacei
TGCACAGCTGGGCGCTGGATCTGGGGTACCACCAGCGGGCTGGGTGGAGGAGGGGGTCGGGAGTTCCCTCCTCTGGAGCTGAGAGCCTCCGATCAGCACCTCCTCAAGATATGCTGTTCCCTTACATAAGCATGGGGTCACGCTGAGTGCCTCTGCCAGGGTGGGCCCAGAACTCCAGAGCTCCAGAGCTCCAAAACTCCAAAGGGCAGGCAGCGAGCGGCGAAAGTGGCCCTGGATCCTTCACAGGGTATTTCAGCCAGAAATGGAATCGGTTTGGTCTGGGCGAGACGATGTAGCCAGGGAGGAAGCTGAGATCCGAGACTCCCACACACACGGCAGCAGCCGGGGGCTGCAATATCCGGCCCTGCATGGGACCAAGGGTCCCCAGGCCTCGTACCAGTGTGGCTGGCAGTGGGCAGGGGAGTGGGGGAAGGAAAGCAAGAGTTTTTTGGGAATTCATGTTCGGAGAATCTCACAATTCCACCTATGCCGTCGCCATCTTACCGGAACTGCTATTGAGTGTTTTTAAATCCTACTTGGAGTTTGTTGCATTTCATAGTCTATAAGTTCACAGTTTTCACTATATTAGGGGAATTTTTACCATTACTTTGTCCAACATTTTTTTTTGGTCACACTTTAATCTCTTAGGGACTCTATTATACATGTGTTAGACCTCTTGAAGTTGTTCCACAACTTCTTAAAGTTTAGCTCACTTATTTTCTGTTTTATTAAAAATTTTAAATTGGATTTTTTTTATTGATAACCATTCAATTGCATGGATACTCTCTTCTTCCATTTCCATCTAGTATAATTTTCATTTTTAGATAGCGGAGTTATCAGTTTTATAGTTTCCACTACTATAATTTTTTTTAGTTTCTTATTCTGTATTTCCACAGTTCATTCAATGTAAATTTATTTTAAAAATTTGTGTATACATATATAATAGCTATTTAAATTCAGTGTGATAATTCAAATTTCATCCTTGTCTCAAGTTCTTTTATTTTGATTTTTTAAATTGAGAAATGGATCACTCTGTTGCATGTCTAGTGAATTTTTATAGTATTTTATGATTTATAGATTTTGTAAGCTGAGACTCTGAATTTTGGTGTCTTTCTTAAGTGATATATTTTGGTATAAATTTTAGAGGTACAAGTGCACTTTTGTTACCTGAATATATTGCATAGTCTGGACTTTTGGTGTAACCATCACTCAAAATATTTAAATGTTTAAATGAATGAGTGAATGGATGAACTAATGATAAGAATTTGATCAAAGAGTTGTTTTTGGAAAATTGGGCACCATTATACAAAAATAAGAAAGGAAACTGATCACATCGAAGGATAAAGGTGACATATCTTATTCTGAATAATAAGGTAGGTCAACTATGAGTGCAAATAAATGAAAACAAGTTAAAAGTTACTATAATGAAACACACCTACAAAAAAATATAATGCCGTGTTCACAATATTTTCTTGCATATCCATTTTTAGGAGACATTGGAATTACACCAATTACCTCAAAATAATTTGCACTATATCTTTATTTCATGTTTTGTGTAGTCTAAATTTCCCATAAAATTGATCATAAAATACAGAGTTTCCACATACTTCTTCCCCACATACACACATAGTCCCCCTATTATTTACATCTTGTATTAATGTGGTACATTCATCACAATTGATTAACCAATATTGACACATTACCATTAACTAAAGTACATAGTTTATTTTACAGTACACTTTTTGTGTTGTATATTATATGGGTTTTGACAAATGTATAATGACATATATCCATCCTACTTTGTCTTACAGAATAGGTTTATTGCCAAAAAATGCCCTTTGTTCTATTTGTTCATCTCTCCCTTCTGCTAGCCTCCTACAACTACTTATTTCTTTACTGTGTCCATAGTGTTACCTTTTACAGAGTGTCATAAAGTTAAAATAATGTGTGACTTTTTTTAACTTAGCAATATGTTTTTAAGGTTCATCCATGTCTTTTCATAGCTTGATAGCTCATTTATTTTATTATTTAGTTTTAATGAGTCATAATTCATTGTATAGATGTATCAGGTTTATTTGTTTTTTTGTTTTATATCCATTTACCTGTTGAAGGACATCTTGATTGTTTTCAATTTGGACAATTATAGAATAAGGTTGCTCAAAAATATTTGTGTGAACGTTTTTGTGTGGACATATTTTAAACACATGTGGATGAAGACTAAGGAGTGTGGTTGTATGATAAGAGTATGACTAATTTTATAAAAATTCCTCAAACTATTTTGCAAAGTAGCTGTTCCATTTTGCATTCCCAACAATGAATGAGAGTTTTTATTGCTCCGTATTTTGTCCAGTGTTGTTGATATTTTTTTATTTTAGCCCTTCTAATAGGTGTACAGTAGTGATTCATTGTTATTCTAACTAGAAATTTCCTAATGACATATGATATTGAAGATATTTTTATGTATCTATTTGTCATTTGTATATCTTCTTTGGAAAGCTGTTTGTTCAGATATTTCTCCCATTTTAAAAATTATGTAATTTTTTTTACCGTTCAGTTTTAAGTATTCCTTGTATATTTTGGATAAAGTACTTTGTCAGATATGTGATTTACAAACATTTTCCTCCAGTGTGTAGCTTGTCTTTTCATTTGCTTAACAGTTTATTTTTGTAGAGCAGAAGTTGATTGTAATGAAGTCCAATTTATCATTTTTTTCATGAATTATGATTTTATTGATATATTTAAAAAGCTATCACCAAGTCAGGTAAAATAGTTCACATCTGTAACCCCAGCACTTTGGGAGGCCAAGTCAGGAAGATTGCCTCAGGCCAGGAGTTTGAGGTCAGCCTGGGCAACACAGCAAGACCTCATGTCTAAAAAAAATTAGCCTTGGGCTTGGTGGTGTGTGCCTGTAGTCCTAGCTACTCAGGAGGCTGAGGTGGGAGGGTCACTTGAGCCCAAAAAGTTAAGGCTACAGTGGGCTATGGTCATACTACTGCACTTCAACCTTGTCCTCAAAGTGAGATCCTATCACTAAAAATAAATACATAATAAAAATAAAAATAATAAAAATATAAATAAATGAGTAAAAGTCATCACTAAACCCAGTGTCAACACTAGATATTATAGTCTGCTTAGATTTTGCTTTTTGTCACCCTCATTGTTTTTCAATAAAAAAA
The DNA here is from genome assembly GCA_963574415.1 of Tarsius wallacei. Classification (NCBI taxonomy): domain Eukaryota; kingdom Metazoa; phylum Chordata; class Mammalia; order Primates; family Tarsiidae; genus Tarsius; species Tarsius wallacei. The sequence continues at coordinate 3,177 of CAUYQG010184515.1, forward strand.
TGCTTTCATTTTCCAAATATTTTAAAAGGTTTTGAACAGCTCTTAAAAATATTTTAATAGTCAAATGCTATTTTATAAATGTTGAACATAAAATAATATTTTAATTTATATTCTCTGTATATTTAAATCATTGAGAGTGCCTGTCTTTATTTTTATTATTTAAACCAATGAGATCTAATGCTACAAAATTGCAAAAATGTAAGCATTTTTCAAATCCTAAAAGATATAGATAGAAATGCTTTTATATTTTAAAAAGTTGACACCCTCTTATAGAATTTCAAATAAATTATATTTGATTAGCTTATATTTAACATGAAGTTTTTTTTTTAATACATTGAAATTCAGTCATACACTTTCATCATTCTCAGTGTTATGGCTAATCGTATAAGGAAAAAAATAAATTAAGAGTAGATTGAAATTAAATAGCTTCATATGTATTGCCCTCCCTTTTGAATCCAAGTCTCACATTTATAGAATTAGCACTTTCATCTTCACAGACCATAAGGGGATTTATAAATTACAAATGAAATACTTTAGTTCCTGCTGAATGACAGCTATCTCAAGCATATAAAAGTTACCTCAAGCTGGCAAAAACGGTTTAAATGAGGATACTTTGAAATAATACTAAAAAGCTCTGAAATTTGAGGAATATATGTTTAATTGTTTACAACAGCATTTCCCCAAGATAGAGTTAAATATTTATCAAGCTGTCATGATCACTCTAATACAAAGTTGGAAGATTTCGTTTTGTATATAAGTACTTGAATTATTACTATGACAAAAATTCATAAAAGTATATATTACATATTTCTCTCCAAGAGTACCTTTTTTTGCGTAGAACTCTCAATAATATCTACTTCAGTAATGTTCAGGTCTGTGCAATCCATAGGAAATTTCTATGCTTTGACAACACGCATCTATTGATCTTTTTCTTTTACCATGATACTGAAACCAAGGAAGTAGATTTTGGAAATATTTATTTACCAAGATCTTGCATTGCCTAACATCTAACATTGCACTTATCTATTTTCATTATATAGATTAGTGGGTATATATATCATCAGAGAAAAGTGGAAGTTAAATACAATTTAGTCTCTCCCTGACTGGAAATACCTAATTTCCAAATTTCTACACATACCCAAGGTCTGCTTATTACTGTTCCTTTTTCTGGGTCATGTTCAGAAGTAGCACAAGAATTATGGTTGAAAATTTTTTTTTTCAAAAACCTCTCCCTTCGTCTCCATATTCAAATAACAATCCTCAAGTTTCTGACACCACTGGGTCTGAGTTAGGAGACAGGAGATAATTTTGCTTTGCTTTAATATCAGGTCATTTTGCTTTGAATTTAATCCTGGTAACATGTTTCTGTTACCATCAGTTCTGCCTGTTTTGAAATTAACTATTATCTTCATTGCCTTAAAGTACAGACAGCGTGCCATACTCTTTTCAGTGTCCCAGTAGATCATGCAAGATAGTGGCTTATTTACCAATGTTCTGTGTGTTGTCATGTCAGACTTCAACAACCTTCTATTCCAAGCATCCATCAGGAAGAATCTCACTGGTTATATTAGATCCTATAAACTCACCATGTTTTTGGGGCAGATTGAATTTCCATCACCATGATTTGTACTAGGCTAGCTGTCCCAGTGTATATCCTTTAATACAGTAGATTTGACCGAGAATCTGACTCTCATTCTGCCAAGGGACAGAATGCTGAATTTTGATAGCATGCAAGCAGGGTCATACAAAATTATAAAGCTATTAACTAACTCATGGAATTTCTAAAAACTAGAAAAAGCAAACATTGTAGAAAAGAGTTTCTCTTTTATTTGAATTTCCTCCTTAAATTTTGAAAATTTCTGCCCACACAATTTTATCTCAGTTGTAATCTACAACTCTTAGAAAAGATGGCATTTTGAGGCCATCATTAATAAAACAAAAAATAACAGATGCTGGCAAGGATGTGGGGAAAAGGGAGCATTTCTACACTGTTAATGGGAATGCAAACCTGTTCAAATTCTATGGAAAACAGTGTGGCGATTCCTAAAAGAACTAGAAATTGACTTTCCATACAACCCAGCAATCCCCCTACTGGGAATGTACCTGGAAGAACTTAAATCACTCTACAAAAAAGATACCTGCACAAGCATGTTTATTGCAGTACTAGTTACAATAGCAAAAACATGGAACCAACTGTGCTGCCCATCAAAAATGGACTGAATAAAAAAAAAAATGTGGTACATATACCTGATGAAATATTATGCAGCCATAAAGAAGGACAAAATTCTGGACTTTGCAGCAATGTGGATGGATTTAGAGTCTATAATACTCAGTGGTCTATCACAGAAACAAAAAACTGAGTACCACATGTTCTCACTCATAAGCGAACCCTGAACATTTATCATAATACTATTAGAAAGGGATTGGCAGTAGCCGGAAACTGCCAGGAGATGGGAGGCGAGGGGGGTACATAACACCAATAAGGTACCTGATCTCAAACCAGATGAAGTGGGGACCAAAGAGAGGCCCAAACTTTACCTGTACAATGGCCACTTGTATATTTAATCCTGAATTATACCCCATATCTTTAAAATAAAAATTTTTTAAAAAGATGTCATTTGGATTACTGAAATACACACACACACACACACACACACACATATACATACATATATATATATATATATACACACACATATATACATATATATATTTGAATAGATATTGAATGTATATATGTATAAATATATAGTTTTGGCTTATGTCACAAAGAAAAATGAAGTACCTTTTGATTTTTAAATTATAGTTTATAGATCTTTATTTTAGTTTTTCTACCTTTCATGTGAACCAAAGTTCAGCTAGCATTTTTGCCATCAACAACTGCAATATTTTCACAATTTTCTATAATTCTGATTGTCAGTGCTCACACATCTAATCTTCCCTCAACTGTCATTCCTTCTTTGGAAAAATGGTATGTCAAAACTTTTAGAGTTTATTAAAATTAGTTTTTGCCATGATCTATAAAAGTATATTTCCTATCTATACCCAGGTCATCTTTAACTTTTCTCTCTCTTCCAGATCTGTACATCTCTTTTTGAGATTTGGTGACAGTCTTTGGAAGTTAACAGTAAATAAGTGTAGTTATCAAAGATTATTTTAATATATATAATTCAGTTCTTATCCTGGACTTAATTATTCCTGCTTAGTCTAGTGATAAAATCAAAGCCAGTTACATAGGTGTTATTATCTATACATATATAATAATTATAAGTTGCATGTATTATTATGCATAATATATAATTATTGATATGTGCATATATACAGGCAGTCCTCATTATTGTGGATTCGTATTTGAAAGTTTGCCTACTCTTTTATATTTATGTGTAACTCAAAACCAATACCTGAGGTGCTTTAGCAGTTAGTTGTGAACCTGTGCAAAGCTGCAAAAATTTTGTGTCACCCAAAGTTCAGGCTCCCAACTGAACTTGAACAAGGTGTCATTCTGCCATCTTGTTTCAGCTCTCATACAAGAAACAAATATCCTTTCTGTGGTCTATGTAGTTCCATCTTTTTCATGTTTTTGTTGGTGATTTTGCTGTTTTAAAGTGGCCCAGCACAGTGCTGAAGTGTTAAATTAAAAAAGGCCATATTATGTTAAGTAAGCTTTGTTCAGGCATGAATTATAATACTGTTTTTGTGAGTTCCATATTAATGAATCAACAATATATATTAGATAAGTTATTTTTTAACAGAAACACACATAAAATGAGGTTATGTATTGATCAATTGACAAAAATGTGACCAAGGGCTATGGTAACCAAACTCTATTTCACCTAGAAACAATGGTTCAGTGTTCCCTAATTCCATTTTTCTTAGAGACATAACAACCATTAATAATAAGGATTGCCTGTATATGCAGAGAGAATGAGACAAGTAAGTCTGTCTTGGTTTATATCAGTTGCTGTGGATTAACCAGGGAAAGCAAATAAATCAGTTTTCCACCTACACACCAAAAGGGGGAATGAAATTTTTAGCTATCTGAGCTTTCATTACATCTTCCTACTCTTACTCTTGCCACTATTGAATAGATTCTATGTTTTGGAATTGTTAGGAAAGAATCAACCTTTTCCACCCTGAGGGTCGAAGACTAAAGTTTTGAGTTATAGAGTTGAAGGGCTCAAACTTGGGTGTGGCTTCCATGATACACATTGAAAAGAGGCCTCTGGTGAAAGGGAATTGGGCCTATATTACACGCAACAAACCAGGATGTGGCTAGGTAGCTAATTTGATAATGAATGGAAGCCTGAGATAAGAATCCCAAGCATGAGTAGACCCAAAGGAAAAGATTCCCATGGTCAAATGTGGCAAGGATAGAGTAGGACTACTTGCCATTCAGCAAATAGTTAATGAAGGCTTGGACAAATCATCTAGAGTGAACTGCAATAGCTTCAACATGAGAGATAACTCTCTTTTCAAATTTGTAACTTTCATCATATTATTTCACATGTTGCTCAAAAGGTCCAGAACTTCTATGGGGCACCAGTGGGTTTTAGATTTATCTGATTCTGAAAAATAAATATATATGGTATTTTTTATTCTTGCAAATGTGGAGCAAAATTACATGCATGTGTACTTGTGTTTCCAGTTGTCATTTAACTCTTTATTTTACAAGCTTATGTTAGTCACATTGCCTTTGTTCTGATCAACTTTAAAGCAAATACATTGGAACTTCTCTTGTTGAAAATATAGAGAATGAGAGCAACTATTAAAGCTCTTGAGTGAACTCTGCACGCTATTAGTGTTTCAAGTAGACCACTTTAAAATCAAGTACTTTAAGTAGATCACATCCCCTTAGTAAAAGCAAAAACAAAAACAAAAAAACATAATGATGATGCATATTCCTTGTGATTTTTTACTCCTCAATTAGAGCCAGCCTATTTTCTGGGCAATTCATTTTTTCATATGATTCTGCTCAGTTTCATTAGTGGCAAAAGGATGCTGCACAGTTTTAACTAATGCACTTTTACACTGCATATGGATGAATGGTTAATGTGCAGTTTATTACACCTGTACTGCAAGTTGAAAAAAATAAAAACTTTGATACCTATTGAGTCTACCAAAATAGAACTAAAATGTTTTTACTTATTTTTCATAAACAGTTACTTAGTAGTTACTAAATATAAGGTACTGTAGTATACAGGATGGTTTGTTTTCTCCTTAGGATATAATTCATCTTATATTCATTCCAATTATTTTAGAAATATGAAAAATATTATGTTTAATGGTTTATTTTTAATCAAGTAATCTCCATTTATTTTACTTTTAATAAATTTGAAATAATTCTACATAGGAAAAACATATATGTCTCTAAGAATATTGAAAAAGTTATAGTAGCAATAACTATTGAAAAATGATAAACCATGATTTATTCTACTGCGATGTATTAAAACAATAAAATAAACATATCTACCACTCTTTACATATATACATACATATGTACACACATACATGCACACTCAAATATCAGGTATAGATTCTACAGAAAACAAAATATGTCACAAAAATTGTGTTTTCTCATTTTAGTATATTCATCCAAATAACAATGCTAATTTTTGCCACAGATTAGTCTTTTATAACAAAATTCTTTTAAAATGGGCCTGTATTTCTTTTAAATATTTTTTAACAGTTGGAAGTGAAAATCCCACAGTAATTAATGATTATTTCAAAACATAATTTTCCCCAGAGACCTTTTGATTTCCTAAGTATTCATGAACTATTTCTCTGTAAAGCACTGTTATCTAAGATGCCTTCCTCAAACACAGAAAATAAGAAATTAATTGTTCAGTAGGTAAGTTTTTCAGTCTTTTCTCTTTGTTAATTTCAAAACTATTTAAAAATATCTTGAGAAGTCTTAGAAGTGATGTGTTACAATAGATTTCTTTATTTTATTTTATTTATTGTCAATTTGCATCATTATATTTAAAAATGTAGTTTAATCCCTTTTTAACGTCAATACTGAGTATTTAATGTCATGATAAACTTAAAACATCCAGTATAGCCATTTTATTTTAATTCTTCCACTTACGAAAACATGGGCAATAGGGATAGGACATCCATCAAAATTGAGACAAGCCAAACCACAGGGCTTAATGTCAATTTTCCAGAGATTCATTTCTCTTGGTATGTTGAGGTGAACACATTGTTCTTCTCTTTGGGAAACAAACAAGTCTTATACTAAGCAATCCATCAAGTGGACCAAAGTCTTCATATTATGCTAAAAGTTTATTCTTTTAGTGAAGGGCAAATACTTTAAAATATTTTACATAAGTAAATTTTGACATACGTGTAACATATATTAAAACTATGATGTCTTAACTGTTTCATGGATAAACTTAATCCCTACAAGCCAGGTTTCACCATTTTATTTACTCTCTAAATTTCTGAAAAATATATTAATTGGTAAGCAAGTATCAGTGTTACTTAAGACAGCTAATACATGATATGGAAAGCAAATGTATATTTACATAACAGTCACACCTAAAAATATAATTAAATCACTTTCTATGAAAAGTATTAATAAAATTATAATTTACAATTATTGGTTTGTCAAATTAAGAGTAGTTCTGGAAATGAATGACTCCTGAATTGGTACAGCTGAAAAATGCTCAAAGAATTGATCTACAATACAATTTCATTGTATAATGTATATTTCAAAGTCGCAAAAAAAAAAAAAAAAAATATTTTTTTAAATGCTCTCACCCCCAAGAAATGACAAAAATTTGAGGTGATGGTGCTGTCCAATAGGCTGATTTAATCATTTTAAAATGTATTTTTGTGTTTAAACATCACACTGTAGTCCCAAAATAT
>CAUYQG010184520.1:0-47913 GCA_963574415.1 Tarsius wallacei
TGGTGGTGGGTATCTATCTGAGGATGGGGAGACACCTCTTATCAACAAGGGTACCTGAACGAAATATTTTTGTATGCCTAACCCCTAACTGTACCCCACAATAACATAATAAAATAAAATTAAATTAAATTAAAAAAAAAACAAAAAAAAAAAAAACATATCCTTGGCCAGACACAGTGGCTCACGTTTGTAATCCCAGAGCACATTGAGAGGCTGAGGCAAGAGGATTGCTTGAGCCCAGGAGTTCGAGACAAGCCTAGGCAAAATAATGATACCGCATCTATACAAAAAAAAAAATCAAAAAATTAGCCAGATATGATGGCGTGTACCTGAGTATCAGCTACTCAGGAGGCTGAAGCAGAAGGATCACCTGAGCCCAGGAGGCCAAGGCTAAGGTAAGCCATGACTGTGCCACTGTACTCCAGCCTAGGTGAGAGTGAGACCCTGCCTCAAAATAAAATAAAATAAAATAAATATATCCTCATTGGTTTAGTTTTATCTAACTGTAGAAGAAAAAAATAGAAATCTATTTCACAAAAAAGCCAAGTGTCACATCTCTTTATCACTGTGCAATTGTACTTATAATGCATTCATCAGGCCTATTGACTCAAGCTATTACATTCTAATATAGATCATCTAAATTGTTGAAACACAGATGCACACTCAAAGAGAACATGAATTTTAAAATCCAATTTTATATCACATTTCTTGAGAAGTTTAAGTGTGGTTAGAAATCCATCCTGGAAGAATATGTAGAATATTCTGCCCATTTGTATTTTATGTGACAAAACCAACAGGTTCATCATTTATTCCTAACTAAAATTGAATTGTCTGAGAATTGCAATAACTGTCAGCCTCTAAAGAGCTTATCTCATGTCTCACAGTTTAATTGGATTGTTTTCTGAGACAGCCTTTCCTATTCTATTTCATAAAGACCATAAATGCTCATATTATTGTTCTTTTGTTCTTCCTCAGAATTTTGTTCATTTAAATTTTTAGTCGTGGTGTCCTAAAATGACCTGTTTTCCCTTTTAACCCAAAGTTCATGTAAACTGCAGCTACGGAACCATTCAACATCTTTCAATCTATAATTGCATTAATAAGAAGGGGTTTAATAAGAAAGGCCATGAGTGAATCATTTATAATGTTTGCAAGTGATCAAAATCATAAAGAGACAAGGCAAATTTTATTCTACAAATGAATGATTCTTAAAACATGTACCTGGAGCTAGCCCAGTTATCAAAAATATCAAACTATAAAATGACAGAATCCATTATTTTGTCATGCCAGATTCCTATGTAAGTTCTCTGACCAGAGATAGTCCTTGGGTAACAAATGAGCTACTCCACAAAATTTGCTTTAAAGAAAATGTATATAACAATACAACATTTTGGTATTAAAAATTAAAGTAGGGTTATACCAGAAACATGTCATCCATAAATATATCACAATGTATTGAAATCCTAATCATGCCTAGCACTGCATTAGGCACTATGGTAATACAAAAATTTTGAATCTTGATTTAAAATATAATTGTACCACACATGCAAAAATAAGGCAAAAAAGCAAGAAACTTTTTAAAAAATTTTTTAAGCCAGGCATGGTGGCTCATGCCTATAATCCCAGCGCTTTGGGAGGCCAAAGTGAGAGGATTGTCTGAGCCCAGGGGTTCGAGACCAGCCTAGGCAACTTGACGAGACCTCATCTCTACAATAAAGCAAAAAATTAACTGGGCATGGTGGCGCATGCCTGTAGCTTCAGCTACTTGGAAGGCTGAGGCGGAAGGATTGCCTGAGCCCAGCAAGTCGAGGCTGTGATGACCGGGAGCGTGCCACTGCCCTCCAGCCTGGAGAACATAGTGAGACTCCAACTCAAAAAAAAAAAAAAAAAACCACACATAACTACAAATATGATCGTAATTATATATCTCTATATAGGTACACATAACATCACACACATTAATTAACAGTAGCTATCTCTCTGTGGGAGATTAATGAATAATTTTTTCTTCTTTATACTTTTAGATATCTTCCCATTTTTTTCTTTTTTTTTTTTTTCTTTATTTTGAAGATGTGGGATACAATTCAGGGTTAGGTATACAAATGTTCATTATGCAGCTACCCTTGTTGAACCATTCAAGTTTCATTCTGTGCCACAGGAGGGGGCAATGAACTTACTCTGGAGCATTTAGAACTTTCAAAGTTAACAGATCAATGGGAAAACATTCAAGAGAACTGCAGCCATGGGACAAATAGAGAGTTCTTTGAAAACATTGGGAAACAGAGATGGAAGTATGATAGCAGTTACTGAGACTAGTAACTGGCACAAAGTGGAAGACCAGTGGGAAGTGATGAGGAATCTCTGGTCTGAGTGGGTGGAAAGCTGAAATTGCCAGGTTGGGACCGGAAGCAGAAGCCTGGTACAATGGGAGATAAAAGCAACTAGCAGTGCTGCAAAAGAAAGTCAGATGCTGGATGGGGACATGGGATCAATGGTAATTGAAGCCTTTGTTGCCCAGCCTGGAGATGCTATGATTCCAACACCCAGAAGGGAATAGTGAGACCAGAGTCCTATTAAGATTATAGTAAGATGATCCCCCTTTCCTCCTTCCCTTCCTCCTTTGCTCTCTCTCTTCCTCCCCCCGTGTCTCTTCCCCTTCCTTTTTCCCTCATTCCTTCAGCTAGCGCTTATTTTCCATCTACTGTGACATCTTCCAATGTTTTATAATAACTACATATGACCTTGGGAATCACATATGAACTACCCTGGTAATTGCATATAGAGGTATATTTGAAGTCATCTTGACTCTTTAAGTGATACCTACCTAATCCAATATACTTATATTTCAAGTACTAAAAGAATGCATTCATAGATGTTGAATAAATACTGAATTGGGGTCATTAATGATTTAACCCTATCGAAGCTTCCTGGGAAAAGTAATTAATCCCCCGCCCTATTTATTATTCTCACAAGAATCAGAACCCTCCACCCACCTACCCACCCTCATTCTCACCCCCTACACACCGGAATACTGATGTATAAATTCTCCACCTCTTTGCAATCATATCACAGAAAACTTTGTAAGACAATGTCTGAATCTGAAAGTCTTTATTAGATATTTTTAGGTAGAGTGCTTTTGAGATCCCTTCAGATTTCACTATGAAGGACTACGTCTAAATCAAGGGCCAGATAAGACTCTTTAAGAGATCTAAACACTAAAATATTAAATCCTTCATATGTAAGTTTTCAAACGGCACAAAAAAATCACAAACACTAAAATTAAAATAGCCTTTGTCTAAATATTCTACCTTCAAAGATCAAGTTTAAAGTTCTCCTTTCGGTAGTAGAGGTAAGTGGTTCTTTGGTGGTACTCTAAGCATATTCATACTCTATTCATTGCCTAATCCAGCCAAGTAGTTATCCAGACAACGGCCAACTCTGCTTTCCTACACAGTTCTGCTGTAGAAGAGTGCAGATTAGAGAACTGAATTACCAGAACATTTTCTATGTGTATAAATTTCTCACTTCACAAAGTCAAGAAGGTTTCCAAATTAGCAATAATAACATAATTTCCAAACTGCTGCTTTCTATCATTTGAGTTCATTTCTTTTTTTTTTTTTCCTGTCTGAAGCACACAAAGTCATGTTTGCAAGATCAGTCACCAATTCATACATCACTCTTCTTGTTTCTATCCCTTATAAAAGCATTCTTTTTACAAAGCAAGCTAAATCAAAGACTGAATTTCACAATTTATTTCTATCTAGCTATATAAACACATAAGCAATGAAAATGCAAATGCATATACATTTTAAGATTTGACTTAAAATAAGAAAGATGCTATCAAAACAGAGTGTGTATGTGTTCCAAGAAGTAAAGTTTTGACCGATACTCAAATTCTGCAGAATGAAAATGAAGCCTAAATCCAGCTGTCTGAGTAATCAATTGTCAGCAGCTTAAGGAGGTTTTGTGTTGTGCACAGAGTTTAAGTGTTGGCAGTTATGAATTCACAAGTGTAGCTAACATCTAAAGTGAAGAAGGGAGCTTTCAATGCTACTATTTAAGCTTAGCTGACAATAAGGAAAAAGGAAAAGGAAGCTTCATTTATAATATAAAGACCGCACACACAAAAGAGAATACATTTCTACCAATACTCTTTTGCAGTAACAGTAACCAAAGAATTCAGAACCAAATGGTTCAGAAATTCAAGAGTCCATTAAGTAGAAGGATGACATAGATCTACAGTGCACTGGCCTCGCTTTCATCTAATATGGGTGTTTATTACATATTCTATTTAATATGAAATCAAGAAGACCCATTAATGCCTCTCGTCATCCAGAGAAGGTTCCCAGCTGATGCTTTGTCACCTTAGTTATGAGTCAGAACTACCAGATAATTTCTACTTTGTGGCTATAAGAGATCTCCAAGCCGTACCTCCAAAAATGACTGACAGGTAATTGCCTCTAACTCAATTCTCTTTCATCAGCAATTGAATGTCAAAATATAGTTCAGGCTTTCCTTTCATTTAATCCAATAAAACTACTTTGCCGCAATGCATTAGTGAACAATGTAAATGCTACCTTGTTACTTTACAATTGTGATAGCTCAGTCTTTCGTGTCTATGTTTATATTGTTATTATCAGATTGAGTCCATAAAGAAGCTGATTCTATACTTAAGTAAAATCCAGGGTTGCCACCTGGTATAATGTGAGATATATGCTAAATAGCTCAGTCTTTCAAAATTACTTCCCTTGCCATGAGGGTTGGAGATTTCCACCATTTAAAACTTGCTGAATCCATAAGCCTCTTTGGAATACCCTCGAAGTTGATTGTAATTAGTTAATAACTCATTCCCAAGAATTAGTAATTATACACTATAAAGTGAATCATTTATTTAAAAAATATTCCATGCAAATAAAAATATCTAAAATTTTGTATATGGATAGATAATGAAACCATAACAGGCTATATATTAGTGGGTTACTGTTATGGTTTGAATGTCTGTTTCCCCTCCAAATTTATGTTGCAACTTAATCCCAAAAGCAACAGGAGTAACAGGTGAGACCTTTAGAAGGTGATCAGTCCATGAGGGCTGAACCATCATGAGCGGGACTAGTGCCTTGCAAAAAAGTTTGAGGATTGCGTTTGCCCCTTCCAACGTGTGAGACAAAGTTTACACAGCTGGTTCACAGTCCCTTTTATTCTGGCCTTAGCTGCTGGCATCACCACTGATAGGGCTTCTGGTACTGGTGGAATCCAGCTGCTGGCTCTTTGTTACGGGAGGTTTAATGGTCTTTGAGCTGCCTACTGGCTAATCTCTTCATAACGTCTTTGTGTCAGGAGAAAGACAGGTTAGTGGTCTGCTCCACAGTCTCTTTGTGGGGTCTCTTGGCCCTGCAGGAAAGCCTTGGAGGTAGTTAGGCAGTCTACAAGCACAGATACTTTCTTATGTCTACTCTAGAACTTGAGGAAACCTTTTAATATCAACTATGAAAGGCTGAGCTCCACAAAACACTGGGGAATATCATTGCCACCTTCTGGAAGGCTGTGCACTCTGCCAATTTTCTGCTGCCCTCCTACCTATTCCAGGAGTTGGTTATACCTATATGTTCTGTCCCTCAGAAAGCCCCAAACAAGAAGCTAGCACCAGGGCCTATATTAAATACCTCCAAGTCCAAAAGAAAATTTCTTTGGGACCCTAACTTCAGAATAGGATGGAACAGGCAGAATGTTCTTCTCTCCCAGCATGAGGTGGTAGGCAGTGAGAAGGCACAATGCACCTAACACTAATATTTCATAAACTTTTCTCTCCCATGTATCTCTTCGACCCAGCTTGCCTTACCTATTCTTTTTGTATTTGCTCTATCATATTTTATCACACCTGGCAAGGTTTATATTCCATCTAGACATTGTTAATCTACTGCTTTTGTCCTCAGGCATTCTGAGTAGAAACTGATTCTGAGGAAAGGGAGAACAAGCTCTGTATTTTAATGTCCAAAGTTATTGCCATGAGTAAATACTTTATATATGCCTTCTTTATCCTACCATTTTTCACTGATTCTGTGTGCAGTATTTGTCTCATGTTCCCTGTCAAAGATTGAGACTGTCCTTGAAATCTGAAACCAAATCCACAAAGATGAATTTGATGCTTGCTTAAGAAATGAAGAGTTATGCTAGTCAGAGAGAACAAACTTCCAATCTTATAGGGCATTCTTGGGAAGTGTTTGTTGATTATAGAGGTAAGAGATCAGCCTAAAGAGCATGTTTCATGTTGTTTACAGAGGGCGGATATTTAAGGTCAGCCTTAGAAGCATGTTCACTGGAATAAGGCCAATGGCCATTATTAATCATTACCACTAATTAGACGATTAGACTGGTTTAAAATCAATTACAACCCTAACACTAACCAGGGCAATGTAATTGTCAGTCTTTGTGTTTGAAGTTTGAAGGCTTTTATTTTTTACTCTATCCCATTCTGTCTCTCAGTCAAAGCTACAGGAAAGATCCTCAAGGCCGTCTAGCTCTTCACCATTGATTATCTTGGAAGTTAATGTTCATCTGCAGATGCCTTATTTTCAGTTTGAGTGTTCCGCAGCATGATTTGGCATCTATTATTTTTTAATCATCTGTTAAGAGACTGGCATGTAGACACATTTAGGACTGGACAATAAACATGACATGACTGTGAAGAAAACAAGAATAACTAAAATGCTTTATAAAGGCACTTTGGAACCATGACCTAAGGTTTGCCAGACTAGATCTATAAAAGAAGTCTCAACAACCTTAAATTCCAGTTGCTTTTTAGTTTTGCCTAGAGTTAGATTGTTTCAGCACGGCCACACCTGATTTTAATCCGACTACAAAATAAAGTATTAGCAATGGTAAAGTTTCCCCTCGTTGGCCAAAAGAACCAATTTAAGGCTATTTCATCTGTAGCAATTTTGGCTAGTCTGAGTATTTACTCTGCTATATGACTTACAAATTTTTGAGACAACCTGGGTTGTTCAACTCCTGTGAATGGGAGTCTTCCACTACTTATTCTTCCCAGCAAAGATTTTATTCAATCAGATATTTTTAAAAAGACATGGTCTACTGAGGATGTAGGAGTATCATTCAATAGGAATGACCTAACTAGTAGCCATATAGAACAATTAGCCAGATCCTAGGTTGGCATTGAAAATCCTTATTTCCACACAGAAAAAAAAGAATCCAATAACTGATAAGAGATTAATTCAATCTTAGTGGAATGTATTTCCTTTGAGTTTGTCATTACAGTCACTACTATATCCCAAAACTGTCTGCAGTCCCCTCTTCTAGCATAAGCACAGTTTTCTTTATTTATATATTGTCTAAAAAACAGGATTGCTATTGGTAAAGTTAATGTAACACATGCTTCTACTGTTCTTTAAATTGACTTCACTAGCAATAACTAGAGAGAGTTGAGTTACAGAGTTATGGTAATAATCATCCCTACCTGCATGCACATTATTACTGTAGTAAGAAAACTATGATAAACTAAGTCAGAAATGTATAAACTTAAACCAGTATAGAAGAAAAATATGACAGAATTTATCAAACGGATGTAGCAACAGAAATACAAATGACTGCTGTGCCAGCTTCACCCTTGGCAATTTACACCATATTCAGCAAGAAAGGGTGATCAATTTAGAATGCCCAAGTCCCCAAGGGTAAAGCAGTATGGCTGACAACCTGAAACTGCTACACCCTGATCTGTATCCTTAGGAGCCATGAGCTGTGTAAACCCAAAATGACCACACTTACCTCAGATGTGAGTGAAGAAAAACTCATTGGAAAGAGCCCTACTGGCTAAGACACTACAGCTTTCTTCAGAGGCTCAGCTCCAGAAATAGCAGACATCATCATGAATAAAGGGAATAGATCACTGAGTATTTTGAATACATCCTAATGAATGGACTGTAGAAGCATTCGGCCCTGCCTCAATAACACCACTCGACTATACACATATCTGCATGGATCATATTTCTCTTCTTCTATTCTCTTTCATCCATGGCACCATTAACTAGAAGTAGAAAAATTCTGCAACTATGTTTTCAAATTACTTCTGCTTAGCCCATTAACTTTTTAGCCTTATAATGGAGTGTTTACAGCCAACACTTCTGGGTGACTCCTGTCTATCTGAGAGGACCAGGGGAGAGAAAGATCTTTAGGTCACAAGCTCTTTAGGTCACAAGTGAAACAATTTAATGGATGATCCCTGGGGTGCGTAGATTAATACCTTGAAATACTTTCCCATCACGCACCAGTTGCCACTAAGAATGATGTCACTGACTTCACTTTCTCTTTCCTGATGCCACACTCAATGACCTCTGTTTCAGGGAAAGCAACAAAGAATCAGAAGAGTGCAGTCTCACAAAAACAGTTTATAAGACAGCTATTGGAGCAGCTCAGCATAAATGTGAGAGGAAAAAACAGGGAACTTAGGAGCAGGGCCAGGAACTTCAGACTAGAGAGACCAGGTCTTGCCACAAGATTAGATAAAATGAATTAGGATCTCATGTTTGGAGGTTCATCAACTGAAATTCCTTCCGATTTCCAAAGCATAACCAAAGATATGAGCAGGAATGTCAAGGTGTGCTTTTTTAATACTCTTTCAGCCTTTGTAGTGCTGATGTAAATGATTTTACTTCATAAAATTGTTTTACCTTTTATAACAAAAGTTACAAAAACTAAGCTGAAACACAACTATAACTTCCTAAGGCCCACTAAAGTTTAAAATTAGGGCACAGAACACTCTTTTCCACCATACCCAATATGGGATTAATTAGTCTGCTATAGACGGAAGGTTTGTGTTCCTCTAAAATTCCTATGTTGAAACCTAATTCCCTACATGATGATGTTTGGAGTCAGGGCCTTGGGAGGTCCTTAGGTCATGAATGCAGAGCCTTCATGAATGGAATTAGTGCCCTTATAAAAGAGATCCCAGAGAGTTTCCTTGCCCCTTGTACCATGTGAGGATACAGTGAGAAGATGGTCACCTATGATCCAGTAAGCAGGTCCTCACCAGACACTGAATGTTTCTGTGCCTTGATTTTTTATCTCTGGAACTATGAGAAATAAGTGTTTGTTATTGTTAAGTCACCCAGTCTATAATATTCTGTGATAGCAACACAAATGGACTAAGACACAGTCAAAATCTAAGGAAACATCCACACTCACATTCTGGAATGGAAAGTAAGGAGGAAAGGTATAAGACAGCAGTAGACTCTTTGAATGGGAGACCAGGTCTACATGGGAACTTGACAATCCCTCCACGAAGAGAATAGGCACCCTTCAGCAGACCTTAATCCAGTGCGGCAGCAGTATTTGCACACTGAACCCAGCCAAGAGCCCCCAGAGAAAGCTGGAACACAAAGCCTACAATAAGCACTGCCCAGTTGGTCAAGGAGGACTACCTTTTAAAATGAGAGAGAAGATCCAGGAGGAGACCTTTCTTCCAAATCTTAGGGCTAGCTCCAAGTCTTCAAACAAGTTACATAAAATAGAGAAGCTATGCCCTGATATCCTACCACACTCTGACTTGTGTATGGTATGAAATATATTTCTTTAGCCTGAACTAGCAGGGGCTCCATGTATGATCCTAGGTGTGCCTGACAAACTGTCAGCAAATCTTCCTTTCACATATCACACCACTTCTCCCTTTCCTGACGTGGAAGTAGCTCATGGCCTTCATAGACAGGATGCTAGTGCTTACAGCAAGGAAAAACAAGGGCATGTTTTCGCCTCTGACAGATGGGAATCTTAACAAGACTTCTTTCTTCTTGAGTATACTACAAGGTACATTTTTTTCTTTCCATAAACAACAACCAAAAAGGAGGAGAGAAAGAGAGAGAAGGAGGGAGGGGGGACAGAAGGAGGGAGAGAGGGAGGAAGTAAGCAGTTTGTCTAGAGACGTCATTTTTTTTTTAATTCAGCAAACACTGAGCACCTATTTTTGCCAGGCATTTTAGGAAACATCTTTTAAAAACAGCATAAATCAGATGGTTCTTCCAGCTAAAACCCTCCAGAGTTTTGTTGTTTTAGAATTAGAAGTGCTAGAGAATGTTAGGAACAGATGGTCTCAAAAGGATATCTGAAAATGGGTGCCCTAGGAATGAGAATGTGATTGCTCTTACTGTCTCTTGCCTAAAACATCACAGTAAATTCCAAATTGGTGCCTCCGCATCCTGTCCATTATCTCTCTCAAATCCATTCTTCTCATGCTATCAGAACCATATTTTAAAAAAAAAAAAATTTGTCTTAGCATTTCACTTCCTCTTCTTTTCTCGAAATCCTACGTACAATCAAAATTTCTTATCATGGCATCCCAAGCCAGCCTTTATTCATATGCCTCTGACCTCTCTTTTTAGTCTCATTCCTTCCTGTGCATAGGCTATAATATTTCTTCTAAGCTGAAAACTAGAAGTCTGGGAGATTCTATTAATATTGTTATAACTTCATATTGTCTGTAACAGCTGGGAAAATAACATGGTGGCCCTTTCCCAGAAACAGTCTTGTCTAAACCCCAAAGGAACCAATGGTTTGGACTCCGGTCCAAATATAGCCCTAAAATTAAGAAGCATCCTTGTGGCTATGAGCACTGGGAATTTTAGGAAAGCTACTTAGAATATTATTTGTGCTGCAGTGAAGGAGATTTGAGCCAGGATTTTAATGAACATCATAAAATCTGCTGAGAATAAGCGGTAACCAAAAACCCTAACCTACTACTTACTACTCTGGGTTGTAGTAATGTAATGGTTCAAAATGGACCTCAGGGTTTTGTACTGCCGTTGTTCTCTCTGAATGGCCCCCTTATTTGCTGGGATAGCCATAAATAAAGCTGCAAAACAGACAGCCTGGCTTGGGCTCAGAAAAAGGGAGAGAGAGAATGCTGCTTTCTTTTCTAGCTTGCCCACCATCTGTCCTGAACCTCTCATGCTGCTCTGTGCCAGACTTTCCACGCTGCGCACCACGCATCATAGTCTACCTTTTCTTTTCACCTACCCTCCTCTTTGCCCAGTGTGATTCACATTCTCTCAATGCCCTGCTCCCAACTAGAAATTGGTTGAACTATTGGTCTCAAGTGTTCTTCTGTCACAGGACTATACATTCACATCCTTTGCTATGTCCTCCCCCTGTGGGTGAAATATACTTTCTTGCCCCTTTGATATCAGCCATGTTTTGGCCAACAAATGTCACTGGTTGTGACATGAGCAGATACCTTAAATGTGCTTCTGTGATTTGCCCTGAGAGAAATAACATCCAGGTAGCTGCTGATTTAAGGAGAATGAGATGACAGGAGTAGTGGAAATAAACACAACTGATCCCAGCCAAAAACAGCAGATACGCAGCCTACCCACAGCCCCCTCATGAGCAAAAATCTATAAATGCTTTGTTTTGAAAGATACTGAGTTTTTGAGATGGTTTGTTACCATTGTGCAATCACTGAATAATGCACTATCGAATAAATGAATTATTATCAAGGCAGTAATAATCAATATTACTTTTTATATGCCAATTTTTTAATCCGTAAAATGGAAATAAGAACAACCTAACTAAAATAGGTATAGTAAGAAAAGAGCGAGATAACAGTTATAAAGCTCTTAGGTAGTGGTCGGCCCACAGAAAAACACAATATAGTAATTTTGAGATTGTAATCATTGTTTAAGACTTTATTTTTTGAAGCAGTCTAGGTACACAGTAAAATTGAGAGGAAGGTAGAGTGATACCTTCCTCTCAATTGATGAACATACGCTGACACATCACTATTGCCCCAAATCTATAGTTTGCATTAGGGTTCAGTCTTGGTGTTATACAGCTTATGGGTTTGGACAGATATAGAGTAATACGCATCCATTATTATAGCATCATACAGACTATTTTCTGTGCCCTAAAACTTCCTCTGTGCTTCACCTATTTGTCCCTCCTTCTCCTATCCTTGAGTAACCACTGATATTTTTACTGTCTCCATAGTTTTCCCTTTTCCATAATATCATATAGTTGAGATTATACAGTATGTATCCTTTTCAGACTGCCTTCTTTCACTTGGTAATATGCGTTTAAGTTTCCTCTACGACTTTTCATGGTTTGATAGCTCATCTCTTTTTAGTGCAGAATAGTGTCTATTGTCTGGATTACCTCAGTTTATTTATCCATTTACCTATTGAAGGATAGCTTGGTTGCCTCTGAATTTTGACAATTATTAATAGAGCTGCTATAAATATTCATGTGCACGTTTTTGTATAAACATGAGTGTTCCCCTCCTTTGAGTAAATACCTAGGAGTATAATTGCTGGATCATACAGTAAGAATATGTTGAGCTTTGCAGGAAACTGCCAAACTGTCTTTCAGAATGACTGTACCTTATTGTGTTCTCACCAGCAATGAAGTTCCTGTTGCTTTACATCCTCACCAGTATTTAGTGTTGTCAGTGTTCTGGGTTTTGGTCATTCTGATAAGTATGTAGTAGTAACTCACTGTCATTTTAATATGAATTTCCCTAACAACATATGATATGCTTATTTGCCATCCATATCATTTCTTTGGTGAGGTATCTGTTAAAATCTTGGCTCATTCTTTATTCTGGATGTTTATTTCCTTACTATTAAGTTTGAATAGATTTTTGTTAGTTACAATAACAGTCCTTTATCAAGTATGTCTTTTACCAATATTTTCTTCCCGTCTGTGGCTTGTCTTTTCATTCTCTTGACAATGTCTTTCACAGATCAGAAATGTTTGATTTTTATGAAATCTAGTTTATCAATATTTCTTTTATGGATCATAAATTTGTTTCATATATAAAAGTCATGGCCAAACCCAGAGTCATCTGAGTTTTTTCCCATGTTAACCACTAATTTCATAGTTTTGTGTTTTGCATTTAGGTTTGTGATCTATTTTGATTAATTTTTGAGAAGGATATAAGTTCTGCCTAGATTCTTTTTTTCTTTGTTTGTTTTTGTTTTTTGCATGTGGATGTCCAGTGGTCAATAGCTAATCTATTACTTTTCATTTTATTTCTATTTTATATGTTTATTCTATGTTCAGGTGTTTTCCCCCAAATAGTATGCTAGAATGTACAAATACAGCTTCTAGTTGAGACCTCCCAAATACTCTTTGCCCACTAATAAACTATAATGCAGTGGTTCCCATTTGGGAAGGCTTAAAGGATAGAAAAATTTAAGGATGGAAACTGAAAGACAGAAGAGAAAGCACAGAGCATTTACTTAATTAGAGAATTCAGAAGGCAAAATATACTGGGGGTGCCAAAAAATGTATAGACATTTGCTCAAAGATGGCATTAATCAAATGAATGCTAGTGTCACCACGTGACAGGCAGGACAGTAGAATTGGCCAGCGCAACCACGTACCAAGTGTGATTTGTTGTTGGTATATATTGAGTATTACAATATAACAGAGTTTTTTCCTTTCTTAAAATGTGTATACATTTTTTTGATACCCTTTGTACTTTGGAGCACTTTCAGGCCAGAAAGTATTCAAAAAATAAGTAGCTTGGTTAAAATGTTGTAATTAGTTAAACTTCTCTGACTTACACAACCAAAACAAGCCTTAATAAGTTTTTCCTAGCATTAACATTTACCTCCAACAAAGTCTCTGATCTGACTTCACAACTCTTCAGATTTCACCTTTGAAGAAAGCATTACTGGCCAGGCACGGTGGCTCAAGCCTGTAATCCCACAACTTTGGGAGGCTAAGACAAGAGGATTGCCTGAGACCAGGGGTTCAAGACCAGCTGGACAACTTGGCAAGACCTCGTCTCTACAGTAAATCAAAAAATTAGCCAGGCATGGTGGCAAGTGCCTGTAGTTCCAGCTACTTGGAAGACTGAGGTGGAAGGATCACCAGAGCCAGCAGTTCAAGGCTGCGGTGGCCATGAGCATGCCACTACACTCCAGCCTGGATGACAGAGTGAGACTCCAACTCAAAAAAAAAGAAGAGAGAAAGCATTACTATATCCTGGGACCACAGAGGGACACAGGCAGACTTGTCACTGATTCCTTGGTTTCTTCCTAAAGGAATCTATATTTCTTTTGGCTAAATTCTGACTAAATATGACTATCAAAGCCAAAATGGTTCCCAAAGGAAACTTGTTCTTTTCTTTTTCTAAACACTGTAAATGACTTAAACCAAACCACTTTATGCTGTTACACAGTCATTTTACCTGCAGTGTTTTAAAATAGGACAGCTCTTTAACTCAAAGGAATGAGTTTCTAATGGTGAATTTGGAAGCACTGTGGCAAGTGAATAATGGAAAGAGATTTGAGGGGGAAAGGAAGCTTCATAAGGTCTTGAAAATCGCACCAAACATTCATCCTCTTATTTCATCTATTGACCAAGACAATTATGGTGGCTAATTCAGAACTAAAGTGCAGAAAGATTTAAAGTGGTTTCTGAAAAACCTGGCAGGTTGTAATTCCTTCTTTTAGACAAATTAAGAAGTCAAATATGAATAGTTTTCATCACTCCTTAGGCCTAAAGGTCCTGCCTTCATGTATGTCTAGTCTGAAATCTAATGTTTCAATAAGAAAATGGAAGAGCATTTATTGGTCATCTACTATGTACTCTGCTAGGAAACTTACAACGTCATAAAGTAGGAACAGGACTAGCTTCATGGGCATGTAATAAGTAAAATCACATAGATCCCTGCTCTTAAAAGGGTTTTGCACTTGGCTAGAAGCTCTACTTGGAATTCTTAATAATGTTATCTATGAAAGTGTGTTTTGTAAGTGAATACCAATGAGACAAATGGAGCATGCATATGAGCAGAGATATATATTCATGTACCAGTTGTAAATTGATATCTTATTTGCATATGGCTTTCATGGCTTCCATAACTTGCTTCTTCCACGTTGAGTCTCACTAAAATCCAATGCATAATTCTGTGCTCATGTTCCATACTATGTATCTATGACTGAATAAGCGGTGTCACTGACAGAAGAGAGAGTCCATGCTCCCCCTTTGAACCAAGACTTGTTTGGAATGCAGAAAGAAGGTAAAGGTATTTTAAGAAAAAGAAACAACCAAAGAACCCTATTATTTCCCTTTTTTATACACATTACTTCCTAGTACCACTAATGCTTAATATGATGACAGGAAAAAAGGGAAAGATAAGGCAAACGACTGTTCCTTTTTATTTCAGTCCTTCATTTCATTTCAGTCCTTCCTTACTGTTCCTTTTCAGTGCAGTCCTTCATTTCAATCCTTCCTTACTCACCATTATGTTAAGAATGAAATACATATATGAGCTATGGAATGTTGTTGATTCCACATTGAGTTAAATACCCTTATATTTGCATTTATAATTACATATTGTAAATATATATTGGTGTCATATAATATAGAGATGAGTGGCAAAACTCATGCCAACAATTTAACATTTCAATTTACTGTACTTAAATTACATCGTTATACTTTTAAGGTAATAAGAAGTTTTTAAGGAAAAAAACTTTCTATATCAATACTTTCAATGGCAGTTTCTTCCTGCTTTTTGATCAAGAAGCCTAGCATTTTCATTTTGCTCTGGGTCCCACAAATTACGTAGCCAGTCCTGAGCAAGTACTATTACTCCTCATTTGTAGACGTGAAAACAGATGTGGTGCGATTAAGTCGCTCTTCCAAGATCACAGAAGTAGCAGTAGGCAGACACCAGATTCAAACATAAAGTTTGAGTCCAAAGGTATTGCTCCTCTGCAATTCAACACTGCATCCAAATTGCAGCTGGGGAAAGTCCCAAGGAAAGCTACACCTCCTGCCTGGGCAGACTTGTTTTAAGAAAAGATTTGGGCTGAGACCCATCCCACATAACACAAAGTGGCTGTTAAGTTAGGAAGGCTATTTTCGAAAACTTCTTCCAGCATTCTTTTAATCTCTGATCTGGTTTCTCAGTTTAGCAGATTTGTGAACTTGAGGTCATCGAGTCAAATAAAAGTTCATTACACTCAGTTGTCAAATAAGCCCTTCAATTCTCAATCAAACTCTCTTTTCTTCTAAATCCCACATATGCCCTTTTTAAAAATTTCTTTTAAAGACAGGGTCTCACTCTGTTACCCAGGTTGGAGTGCAGTGGCACTATCATAGCTCACTGCAACCTCAAACTCCTGGGCTCAAGCAATCCTCCTGCCTCAGTCTCTCAAAGCACTGGGATTATAGTTATTAGCCACCACTCCTGATCATAAGCCACCATACCCAGCCTAATTTCTTCTACTATGTCATAATCACCAACTAGATGGTCCAAGAAATTATATTAATGTAACTGCAATCCCAATTTTTCTAATGATTTTTGCCCAATTCTTTTTACTTGGTATTTTAGAAGCATCCTATTGACCATAGGACAATTTACCTTCTGGCTGCAGCAGACATTTTCCTAGATTCACAGCAACAGCTTCTAAGCCCCTCTCTCTTTCACCTTTTTCAGTCACATTTGCAAAATATGAGTCAGCAATCATATAAACTAATAGCTAAGGGAATGCAATTCTTTTGCTACCTGTAAATGGTCAGTGAAAAGTTATCTTTTTACCACAACTGCAGGAGGGAATGTGTTTCTAAAGCCAGAAAACATTTTTCCTTTTATCTTCTAGAAAGAGAAACCATTATCCATCTATGCAGACATATTTTATGTATATATATATATCTCTATCATATTTTGTTACATAAATATATATGCTCTTATTTGATTTCTCCCCCAGATTTATGGAGTTGCTGCCAAAGCTAGAAATGTGAAATATTTGTGTCAAAAATTTTATCACAGCAACTCTTCCTTTGAGATTTTCAGAGAATTGAATATATTTTATAGATACTTCTAGACATAGAACACAAATACTTCTGTCAAGAAAATTTCCTCTAAGAATGATGCAGCAAAGATGTTACTGTCAGAAAAACAATGAATTCTTCAATGATAATAATTTCTATAATACATTCCTGAGAGTATAGAAATAACAGTACATAAATATTCTTATTTGAAC
This sequence comes from Tarsius wallacei, assembly GCA_963574415.1. Lineage (NCBI taxonomy): Eukaryota > Metazoa > Chordata > Mammalia > Primates > Tarsiidae > Tarsius > Tarsius wallacei. The sequence continues at coordinate 16,995 of CAUYQG010184520.1, forward strand.
AACTTGAGAAGACATGTATAAACATAAACTGTATTTATAGGTTTAAAAATTGCACCACCTGAAGTCCTAAAAACATTCCTTTTGATTTAAATATATGGTGTCTCACTGTTGGCCAAACAAAAAATAAAATGAGAGATGGAGGGCGCAAAGACACACAACCAGGGACTTATAGACAAAACCCAAATGTTCCATGTCATCACATAAGGTTTTTAAGTAAGGGAGAAATTATGATTCTCCTTATAACAAAACACTTGCTCATCTGGTCTCCACAGCTCAAGAGCCAGAAAAAAATTCCCACAGGGAAAAAAATAGTAAGCCTACTATATAAGAAGAAACTAAAAGCAAATGATGTTCTTATTTAGAAGATGGAGCCTAAGAAATGACCATCCTGATTTAAAGAACCATAAACTACATAAATAGAATATAACAAATAGAGAATGCAAGAAACTGTGATAGCCAGCATTCCAAGACTGTCCCCATAATCAGTTGCTTCCTGATACTCCTCATATCCCTGCCCTTAGGTTGTCTTCTCCCACATTGAATCATCTCTAACCTGTGAGATAAAGAGAACGGTGCAGAAATAAAATACCTTGCCAATTCTGCCTCATTCTGTCTTGGATTACTAGCTATGGGGGACGTCAGTCTCCATGTCATGAGGTAACTCGCGCAGCCTATTTAAAGGTCCACATGAGGAGGAACTAAGCCCTACCACTATTAGCCAAGACCTACACTTGAGCAAACCAGTTTGAAAACAAATCTACCAGCCCCCATCCAGCCTTTCAGTGACTGCTGCTCTGGTTTATGGCTTGACTGCAACCTCATGAAAGACCCCAAGCAAGAATTACCTAACTAAACTGTTTGGGGATTTCTGACCCACAGGAACTGTAAGAGAATAAGTGTTTATTGTTTTTTTCTGTCTCTCTTTTTTTTTTCTTCTTTTTCTTTCCAATGTTTATAGTTTAAAATGACAAAGTTTTGGGGTCATTTGTTCTACAGCATTTAATAACTAATACAATGGTTTCCTCAATTTGTTAGGTAAATGTCCTGACTCAAGACATCTACATCTTGGTGACACTGGAAAAAAAATGTACCTTTTGCCTTACAAATTAATAAACTCAATTTTATCAGGTCACCCCTAAGTGATATGTCTCTAGGAAATCAATCATGCCCACTAGATATCAAACTCAAAACAGCACTACTCTTAACCCAAAGTGACAATTTATTAATTTGCAATGGGAAGTGGACCAGCCATTACTCAATATTAAGCACAATCCAGAAGCTAAGTTAAAATACAATAATTGTTTTATGAGGATAGAATCAGAAGGCAGATAATTCAATATTCTTATAGAATATGTCCACTAAATAATGGAAGCTGAATTTAAATTTCTTTCTCCTTTCTAGGAATATGTCTGCCAAAAGAGCTAGTCACTAGAACCAGAGCAGCCTCTTCCTAGGCCATGCTAGATAGACTAAAAACTTCTTTTTTGGACAACCCCACTGGGGGAGCTTTTCTGTCCTCCCAATAAATCCTGCTTTCTAAAAAAAAGCAAAAACAAAAAAATTTCTTTTTTTTTAATTTTTATTTTAAAGATGTGAGGTACAATTCAGAGTTAGGTATACAAATGGTCATTGTATAGGTAAATTTTGGGCCTTAATTTGGTCCCCACTTCACCTGGTTTGAGGTCAGGAACCCTTATTGATGAGGTGTGCTCCCCCTCCCTCCCCTGGCAGTTTCCCACTACTGACAATTTCTTTCTTATATTATTATATTTGTTCAGGGTCTGCTTATGAGTGAGAACATGTGGTTCTCAGCTCTTTGTTTCTGTGATAGATCACTGAGGATAACAGACTCTAAGTCCATCCAAATTGCTGCAAATTTCATAATTTTGTCTTTTTTAATGGCTGTGAATATTCCATCATGTATATGCACCACATTTTTTTTTAATCCAGTCCACTTCCTTCTTTTTTTTTTTTTTTTTGAGTTAGAGTCTCACTCTGTCACCCAGACTGGAGTGCAGTGGCACGCTCCCGATCACTGCAGCCTCGACCTGCTGGGCTCCGGCAATCCTTCCGCCTCAACTTTCCAAGTAGCCGGAACTCCAGGCGCGTGCTACCATGCCCGGCTAATTTTTGATTTATTGTAGAGACGAGGTCTTGCCAGGTTGCCCGGGTGGGTCTCGAACCTGTGGGCTCAGGCAATTCACTGGCCTCAGCCTCCCAAAGGGCTGGGATTACAGGCTGAGCTACCGAGCCCAGCCAATCCAGCTCACTTTCAATGGGCAGCATGGTTGGTTAGACTAAAAATTTATTGCCATCCAACTCCCCTTCTCCAATATTTTATGGTATCAGCAAAAGTTTCAGTCATTACAACTTAATCTCAAGCAATGTGTTGTAGTTAATCAGTTTGCAACAGACTTTACAATTTCTTTACAATTTCTCATGAGATTTTAAGTCAAGTCTTTATATTTCACTTACTTGCCAAATCTTACGGTAAGAGTCCCTCAAATAACTGATCCTACATATTTATACTAATCTTTTCAACTCCAGAACAGAATGTTCCTACCAATACAAAATTCTGGGAATATAAGCTCTTGGGATATTTTAAACCTCTGCAGACTTCCTGGTAAGTTGGAATTTGATGAATTCCAACATATTCATCAAATATTAGCAATTTGATCTAGAGGTCACCTTTTTAAGAGAAGTGATGCTTTTTAAGAGAAAGTCACCTTTTTAAGAGAAAGTGATGCTTTCTATAGCTAGTGACTTACTTTTGAGGCAGTTGCCTCTACGTTGGGAAAGCCTGCAAGCATAGTAGTTTTTAAGAGGTCTTTAAATGAATCAGTCATAGAACTGTAACAGTTATTAAGGGACTCTAAGCTACACTGGAGTACACTCCTACGTTTTCAGGGAAAACAGTGATAGATATTCTCCGCAAAATATCTCTTCACCTTACAATCAAAAATAGCCTGCTGATCTGTCCCAACCACATCAGCGTGCTTCTGTGTTGCAGATGCTGCTGAAACCCCCTACAAACAAAGCTCTCAATGTCTCCATCCCTCTGAATGTTTCTCCCCCATATAAATGTTAAACCAGACTCAGATACACCCAATCAAGAAAGTTTCTATGCTTTTGCTTTGCATTTTCTTCTTCCTCCTCCTCCTCCCCCAATCAAATTCTTACTTCAGATGTTTTTCCTTTCACAGAGCTAACTCATTTAATGTCCAATAATCTGTTCAAGTTGTTTACCTTTCCAGTGTGTTTGCATTTTTACCAGTTAAAATGCCTGTCTAGATATATTTGGGGCTTCTGGGGCCACTAATGAGGACATGATTTGTAAGCTTCTGTATGTAGAAGAATCATTAAAAGCTTATTTAAAATTGCTATTCCCGGCCGAGCTGGTGGCTCAGCCTGTAATTTGGGAGGCCGAGGTGAGTGGATTGCCTGAGCCCGCAGGTGAGAGACCCGCCTGGGCAACTTGGCGAGACCTCATCTCTACAATAAATCAAAAATTAGCCAGGCGTGGTAGCGCGCTCCTGTAGTTCCAGCTACTTGGAAGCCTGAGTGGAAGGATCGCCAGAGCCCAGCAGGTCGAGGCTGCAGTGGCTGGGAGCGGCCACTGCACTCCAGTCTGGGCGACTGAGTGAGACTCCAATTCAAAAAAAAAAAAAAATTAAAATTGCTATTCCCTGTGATCTTCTATAATTTTATAATCCATAAATCTAAGATGGAACCCAGAAATCTGCATTCATAACAAACAACCTTCCTCCTGCCATCCCCATGTTGTTTATGGAAGTGATCCAAAAACCACTCTTTGAGGAAGTGTTACAAAGGAAGATAAGTTGGAACTAAGGAAGTCTAACTTGGCTGGCTGCAGTGGCTCATGCTGGATTTTTCAGCACTGTGGGAGGCGGAAACAGGAGGATCATTTGAGCCCAGGAGTTCAAGACCACCCTGGGCACAATAGCGATACCTAGCCTCTACAAAAAAATTAAAAAATTAGCTAGGTGTGGTGGCATGCACCTGTAGTCCCAGCTACTCTTTAGGAAGCTGACACACAGAATTGCTGGAGCCCAGGAGTTGGAGGCTGCGATGAGCCGTGATCACACCACTGCACTGGGCAATAGAGTGAGACCCTGACTCAAAAAAAAAAAAAAAGAATGAAGTATATGTTATCAGAAACTGCCAGCAACTAAAGTTCCCTATTTCTACCTGCAACTTCTTTCTTACAACTATACTTGCAATTACAATCATTTTATTTCCTAGCCAGTTGCAATAACCCTGTTGCTGATACTGCAAATTCAGACCCACAATAATCCACCTTTTCAACGGGCACATAAATTGCACTTTGGTTCAGATGGCCCTCATTTTAAAGTCAGGTTTTTGTTCTCAGGTTTTGAGAGTTATTCTAGTGCTATAATTGATCCATATGCATGATTTCTGGCTTGCAGCTCTTAACTATTGTGTTATTTCAGTATTGCCTGCCCACTGGGATTTCAAAACTCAATAAGCTGTCCTTCTCTGATGACCACAGACCTTACTCACTAACCCATTCTGCTAACCCAGAGCCTTGATGATGACCCTTATGAGTCACTGTTTTTCCAGGGGTGGTTAGTGAATGGCTTACATCTTTTAAAATCTGAGTACTTGGGAATGGAACCCAGAAAGACATATGTATAATAAGTTTCCCAGGTGTACTTGATATAAGAATTACTGGTATTGAGTAGCTTCTCAAAATTTCCTAATGATAAAAATCACCTGAACACTGGGTAAAAAATATAGTTTCACAGATATCACTGTCTAGTTAGTCTGATTAAGGAGAAGGTAGACTTTAGCCTACAAGCTTTCCGAGTAATTCTAATAATCAGGCAATTTGGAAAACCCTGACTTAAAGTAATAATATAAAGCTTTAATGTTAAGGTGTCTTTCTAATTTCAGTTTTATACTAGGCTGAACATTTAAGCTAGGAGAATGAAGATAGCCAGTATTAGAGAAGTAATCCTCATAAGATAATAAGGAGCTTAAAAAGGAGTCTTGCACTTGTATTTTATCTCTCACATGCAAATATCTTAAGTGGTAGTGAAGAGATTTTTTAAAAATACTTGTGTCCTTGTAACTCATGTTGTAAGTGTAAGACCTTTCAGCGCCCTTTTAAAAGAAGAACTACTTTCATTCTTTAAATCATGTTTCAAATTTAGCCTTGCAAATAACATTTAAATAGAAAAATTTGAGCAATATATTATAAAAATAAGATTGGACTATTCGTCTTTGAAACACTATTGTGGACATATAGCTACTCCTGGAGTTTGCATTAAATATTTTGAATTAAATAATGATGGCCCAGGTCTTGCTCATAATTCCAAAAAACTTCTCCTAAATCTCAGAATATATTTGGAATTTATTTTTAGTAGTAAAAATTACTGGTTTTCTAAATAAACAATGAGAATGGCAGGAAGTGCCCTAATATAAACTGTTTAACAATAATAAAATCACAAAAGTTCTAATTTCATAAATCGCTGTCATTGTGTTATAAAATATTGAGAAATATAGCTAGAAGCTGGAGATGACAAAAGCTAAGTATTCTCCATTTTGTGTACATTACGATACAGAATTCATCTCTTTGGTTGAGTCATTCTTGAGGAGATAACAAATAACTAGTATTTTTATAGTCTTCATTTCAGCCAGCCAAAGTCATGAAAGAAGCATTTGTTTTGAGACACATAAGATCTGAGTTCAAATCTTGGCTGTCATTTATTGGCCACGTGGCCCTGGGCAAATGACATAATATTTCTGCACCTCAGTTGCTTCAACCATAAAAGGAAAGATAACAGCTCTTGATTATTTCTACCATTAAAAGTTGTTCTGAAACAATGTTTTTTAATGAGAGATAAATTATTTATTAAAATACTGCATACAGGGGTGAGGACGGGGCTACGCCTGGGAGGGGCTGTAATTGGGAGGGGCTGTGCTGGGGAGGGGTGTAAGTGGGCAGGGCTCTGCTAGGGAGGGGTGTAAGTGGGCGGGCACATTCCTGGGAGGGCCTGGGAGTGGACGGGGCTGTGCCAGGGGAGGCTGTGAGAGTGTGGGCCTGAGTGGGAGGGGCGGACCATGAGAGTGAGGGCGGGACCATGCAGGGAAGGGACTGTAAATGAGCGGGCCATGTCGGGGAGGGGCAGGGACCCTTGCCCCCATCCCGGAGCGCCCAGAAAAAAAAATAAAAACAAAATAAGATAAAATAAAAAGTGCTGCATATATTATAAACTATTATGCAAACATAATGTATTATTTTTTCAAGTCTGTCTTACTCAATAGTATAATTTTATCACACACAGGATATTTTTACCCTTTTTTCCTTAATTCTATTGTACCAGTCAAAGCTTCTTCACCGATATGACTACCAAGTTTAGAGATATTTAGGTCCATCTGGCCCTTGACACACCCAATGCTAATGCAAACTATGGTGCAGGAATTGGGAAGAATCAGAATGTCTAGGACCCTTTTGCTGACCACACCCCTGGAACACTGTCCTGACCAAGCCCCTGGAACACTCTGCTGCCCACCGCCCTGGAACACTCTCGGTGCAAAGCCATGGGCCCAGAGTGCTGCTACAACATCCTCTTCTCACTTGCTATGTTAGCAACTTATGACTGCTGTAACAAACCCCCACAAACCAACTGACTTTAAAAAACACTAATAATGTAGTCTCTTACAGCTCTGGAGGTTAGAATTCTAAATGGGGCTACTGAGTGTCATAAATGATCCCGGTATCTGCCTTTTCCAGCTTCCAGCTTTTAGAAGCCATTTGCACTTCCTGGCTAATGGTCCCTTCCTCCATGCCTGCACACATGTACACACACACACACACACACACACACACACACACACAGATGCATCCTAGCATCTTCCTCTCTCTTCTCTCTCTATTGCTCACTCTCCCTCCCTCCCTCCCTCCCCCCCCCCCTCTTTCTCTCTCTCTCTCTCTCTTCATAGTGGACAACCCCTGACCTGAACTAGAATCGGTTCAGAGAGATTCCCTCTCACTCTCAAATAGCTCTCTTTGGAGAGTCATTATTCTGTCCACCATACTTGTCCTATCTACTCTATCATTTGGGGATATCTCCTCAAATTCAGCAGTGAAGTATAAGCCTGCCTGCTCTGATTCCCACCATATTTCTCCTAATAAAAAATGGATACAGATGCTTTTTGTCTTAAATGTTTGTATTGCTGATCATTGTGGAGGAACTCATAGGGGCAATAAAAGTGTTAAATGGGAGAAACTATAAAGAGTTGGTAAACCTTACAGAGTCAAAGATAGACCAGAGTGAATGAGGGCTCACACTTTAGCAGCCACAGGACCTAAGTCAGAGTCCCAGTTACCAGCTTGTGAATAACCGATGTCTCAATTTTTTCATGTTGGTTGTTATCACAGATTATAGACTTATTTCAGTCTGAATTAGTCTCCAGTGAAAGAAAACAACTGGACAGTTTTATCTACAGGATTGAAAAGAGATGGCAAGAATGTGTGGCAAGGGCCGATAATGTACTGTTTGGGGCCTGAAGCCAGGCTGTCTGGCCAATTAAACTCTGAGTGCATGTAAAGCACTTAAAAGAGTGCCTGACACAGAGGATGAGCTATGAAAGTGTTGGCTTTGCTGTGTTGATGAAGGTTTTCCACATAGCCATCCAAAAAAATGGTTATGACAGTTAATTTTAGTGAGTCGACTGAGCTAAGAGATGCCCATATAGCTGGTAAAACAGTATTTCTGGGTGTGTCTGTGAGGGTATTTCCGGAAGAGATTAACATTAGCATATATTAGCATTTGAATCAGCAGATCAAGTAAAGAAGACCCACCCTCACCAATATAGGTGGGCATCATCCAATCCACTGAGGGCCTAAATAGAACAAAAAGGCAGAAAACAAATTCTCTCTCTCTCTTTCTCTCTCTCTCGCTCTCCCCCCCGCCCGCCCCCCTTGAGCTAGAACATCCATATTCTTCTGTCCTCAGAAAAAAAATCTCCTAATTCTCAAGCCTTTGGATTCCATGACTTACATAAATACAGCACCTCACCCCCTCCATCCTCAGTCCCCTGCCCCCGTTCTCAGGCCTTCAGACTGGGAATTTGCAGACAGTGTACAGTGAAACCACTTGGTCTTTGTAATCTTCTGAGTATGAGTCAAGTGTGTATACAAAACTAATAGGATATCAGAGGTCTGAGAGAGAGAGCTAGGCCTAATTCTATTAACATATAAACATTGAATATGGACAATTAAAATATGAATGACAATGAAAGTATCAGCTAAATGTTAGTGCTTGCTGGGCACATTATATAATGTCATCTAATCCTCATAATAACCCTAAAAGTGGGTCTATTATAATTTCCATGTAAATGTGAGGGTTTTATAATCGTTGTCTTTTCCATCCCACACCCCAGTCTGTGTTGCTTTTTACCTCTGCCTCTGCTCACCCTCCCCCCTGCCTGCTTTCCCCTCACCCTCACCCTCAGCATATATACCCTTTGCCTTACCACTTGCTCACCACTCCCCATGCCCTCCAAGGCTGGATTAGAAATCTTTCCTCTGCTCCCAAAGTGCTGGGATTACAGGTATGGGCCACCATGCCTGGACATCTTTCAGGTACTTTTGAATGTCATTTTTTTATTTTGTCAAATGCTTATGCTTTTATTATCCTTTTTCCAAATCCTGAATGGCATTTTGCCCTTAACTTTCATTTCTTAAGTTCAAAACTTCAATTTCAACATCATTAAGGCTGTTAAAATAACTCCATCTAATAAAATAACTGTATTATGTAAAAAGAAAAAAAAATAAATGCTTCCTCTGTTTCCCCATAATATCATGTTAATATCACTATTATTACACATACAAAATGCTACTACCATGGTATCTCTTAGGTATCTCTCTCCCCATTACACTGTGAGCTCTTGAGAGCCAGAGCCACCTCTTCCTGAGAGTTATCATTCAGCCTCTTACTTAGTAATTGGCACATAAGTGTCTAACAAAAGACAGAAATATAAAATATTAAACAAAATAAATCATCAGAGAAGCATATAAACATACAAAAATTTCTTCTATGGGGCTATCTGTATCATAAGTTGGAGCTAATTTAAATTTCCAAAAATAAGAATTGGTTAACAGCATTCTATTTCCTTCATAATTTCTCTTCTATGTTTTCAAAGATATGAAAAGTCATGGATAGATGAATGCTACTTTTAAAAAAAACAGGCATTTCATTTTTTGTGTAGCTATTGTGAATGGAATTGTGCTTTTTATTTTGTTCTCCACCTGCTTGTTGTTGGCATATAAGAATGCAACTGTCTTTTGCACATTTATTTTGTACCCTGAGACTTCACCAAAGTTTATCAGTGCAAGCAGGTTTTTGACAGATTCTCTTGGATTTTCAAAGTATGAGATCATATCATCAGCAAAGGGATAACTTGACTTCCTCTTTTCACATTTGGATACCCCTTCTCTTGTCTAATTGCTCTAGCTAAGACTTTCAACACAATGTTGAACAAGAGGGCTGAGGGTAGGCAGCCTTGTCTTGCTCCAGTTTTCAGGGGAAATGTTTCCAGTTTCTGTCCATTTAGCAATATGTTAGCTGTGGGTTTATCAGAGATGGCACTTACTATTTTGAGGTATGTTCCTTCTATACCTAGGTGTTTGAGGGTTTTTATCAAGAAGGAATGCTGGATTTTATCAAGTTTTTTCTGCATCTAATGATATAATCAAGTGGTTCTTGTTTTTACATTGTTGATGTATTTAATTGCATTTATGGTCTTACAGATGTTGGAAAGCCCTGCATTCTGGGGATGAAGCCGACTTGTTTCAAGTAGGTAGATGATTTTTTTTTTTCTTTTTTTTTTTTTTTGAGTTGGAGTCTCACTGTCGCCCAGACTGGAGTGCAGTGGCCGCTCCCGGTCACCGCAGCCTCGACCTGCTGGGCTCCAGCGATCCTTCTGCCTCAGCCTCCCGAGAAGCCGGAATTACAGGCCTGCGCTACCACGCCCAGCTGATTTTTTTTTTTTTTAATTGTAGAAATGAGGTCTCGCCAAGTTGCCCAGGCGGGTCTCGAACCCGCGGGCTCAGGCAATCCACTCACCTCAGCCTCCCAAAGGCGCGGGATTACAGGCTGAGCCACCGAGCCAGGCGGTAGATGATCTTTAAGATGTGTTTCTGAATCCAATTTGCTAGAATCTTGTTGAGGATTTTTGCATCTATGTTCATAAGGGATATCGGCCTGTAGTTCTCGTTTTTATTGGATCTTTACCCAGTTTGGGTATCAGTGTGATGTTAGCCTCGCAAAATGATTTGGGGAGAATTCCATCTTTCTCAATTGCCTGGACTACTTTCAGTAGGATTAGTATCAGCTCCTCCTTGTATGTTTTGTAGAATTGTTCTGGAAAGCCATCTGGTCCAGGACTTTTTTTTGTAAGTAGTTTTCTTATGACAGAGTCAATTTCCTGGGTTGCAATTGGTCTACTTGGTGTCTTAGGGTCTTCTTTTTTCAACCTGGGGAGGTTGTGTGATGTCAGAAAGTCCTCCATTTCATTTAGGTTATCAAATTTGTTTCCATACAGGTATGCATAGTAATCTCTAATCATCTTTTGTATTTCTTCAGGGTCAGTTAAAACAGGACACAAAATTGTGTAGATATTACTGCAATTGTGTTTTTAAAATAACAATATAAACAGAAAATATACTACATATTAAAACACTAAAATATCAATAGTAGTTGTATGTGGATGGTTAAATTGTGGGTAATTTTTATTTTTTTCTAAAGCTCTTCTATTTATCAAGCTTTTTAATTAAAATCAGATTATTTTGATAAATTTTTATATAATATGCATCTATTTTAGAAAAGGTAAATAAACAAAAATAAAAATTTAAATCACACGTGTTATATAGATAGAGAGAGAGAGAAAGAGAGAGAGAGGAGAGAGAGAGAGAGAGAGAGAGACAGAGATAGAGAGAGAGAGAATGTTTTCTTTAATGGGCTAAACCTGGTAGGGTACAACCAGGAAATAGTTGTTTTCTTTTCTATGCCTTCTCCTTCACACCAATTCTGATAGCTCTCCCTTTCCTTCTTTTGTACACCTGCCTGAGTGGATCCCATTGTTTTGCCTGGTATTTTTCAGCTGTAAGTACATGCTATCCTCTATGCCATCTCAGAACTGATCCAGGGATTAAAGTCTATGAGAGTGGGTAGCTGGTGGGAGGAGAGTGTGGCTTCTTCTTTTACATTCCTTGTTCCACCTCCTGTCTCCTTCTTCTGGCTCTCACAGGGAGGCTGGATTCAACAAGCAGGAGGGAGAGGGAGAAAGGACCTTTTTACTTAACTGATGGTTTTGTACCAAGCATCCACTGTCCTGGCAAACAATCAAATTGCAGTTCTCTCTTTTGAGGTAAAAGCACTATTTTCATCCTTTTTTAGAAATACTTTCTCACCTGTCTAAGTACCTCCACCTGTGTCATTCCCTGACACTAACAACACTTTCTAGGGCACACACTCTCCCCTCAGTATCTGCCACCTAAGATTTCCTCCATCCAGGTGGAGCAAAAAGGACAAACAGCCCTCTTGGGTAAGACACTTTCAAGACCATGAACATCCTCCTCAGTGTCTACTTGGCTCACTGAATTTACATATCTTTTCCCCTACCTATCCCCATTGTTGCCCTCTCAAAGTCGGGATTTGATCTTCCTTAGATTTGCCCCAAAGTCCTGGGCACAGGAATCCAGTGCTTTCATAAAATCTTTCAGGCTCCACACCTATGCATTTGTGCCGTCCAGCACGGTGAGGGTCTCTGCATTTGTGCTGTCTAGCAAACATCAAGCAGAGGAGTTAAATGCCAGTACTCCTCCAGCCTCATTGAGGGGATCTCTTAGGGCTCCCTTCATTTTGCTTGTGGGTAAGGCTCAAAGGCCCATCTACTAGAAGCTCCCTTTAAGGAATCCTCCTCTGTAATACATGTACTGGCTTGACTTAAATACACTGCTGATGGTGTTGAATACTGAGCCAGTCTGGTCCAGTATATCATAGCAAATCCATTGGGATGTGCCTAGTACCTCTTTTGAAAATGAGGGCATACTTACTGTCCATTGTCCTAAGCTTTGAGATTTAGCCAGAATTCCATGACAACAGAAAAATCCTCATTTAAAATCTGTTATGTACAGACACTTTTGCAAAAATGGGATCGTATGTATACATTAATAAGCATTATGTCTCAAAATGTATTGCTGGTCTATTATGCCCTTGGTATTGAGAGAAATGAAAATATAAATATGATAAAATTTCTGTCTTTTAAAAAGCCTGCAAACCAGCAGGGACAATAAGACATGTGAACAAATAACTGTAATAAAACGCACTACAAATACCATAAAAATGAAAAAAAACAAAGTATTATAGGTGATAAAGAAAGGGAAGATAGCTTCCAGTGTGCAGTATAGATGAACATTTGTGGAGAGGTTAAATTTCAGCCAGATTCTGAAGAATTTGTAATATCTCAATAGTGTGAAATCAAGGTGGGAAGATACATATTGCAGAGACAGAAAACAGAATTAGTAAAAACACAGAGACTGAAAAACATAACATTTCTTCAGGGAATACTGAGTATTCCAGTTTTCTGGGGAACAAAATATTCCCCAGAAAATTGGCACTTTTATGACAGTAACAATGAAGACAGCCTAGAATATTAAGAATTCTTCATCAGGCATTAACACACTATTAGGGCAATATGAAAATATTCTGGAACTATGTCATGAGGGGTATCTGCAGAATTTAGACTGTTCATTTATTTGGCAGTGTTAAAGCACTGAAGAATTGTGAATTACAAAGAGACACCAGGCTGTGCAACGGCTAAAGGAAAGAAGAAAAGTAGTTAGGAGGCATGTCCAATAATCCTTGTCTGAACTAGGACATCGGCAGGAGGAATGCAAAGGATCATACCAATTCAAGTGACAATCCACAACCTTTGAACATTGGCCCATCAATCATCGTGGGAACAGCAGTCAAGCCTTGCTGGAGAGGCTTTGGGTTGACTGTTTGCTTGTGATGAAGGATTTGAACTGAGAATACAAACTCCCACTTCTCATCCCCCTCAAGGCCAGAGTAATGCATTTTCAGAGGCTGTGTAGTGTTAGGGGTCCAGGCTGAAGTCATAGAAAGAAGCAAAGTTAACAAGCTCATAAGGGAAACCAACTTGCTAACAGAGGCAAAGGTTCACAGGAGGATGTCAGGTTTAAATGGCTCAACAGAGGAAAAGGACAGCAAATTAACTAGCGTCTTCTTGAACCTGTCCATAATAACAAAACACCAAAATGCTCAGGGTAAGTAACGATCTGTATTAATTGAAAAATAACAGTAAATGCTATCTAGGCACGGTGAATGTTTAGCTTTGTGGTGTTAATTTGAAGTGCTATTCAGCACCAAATTTCTGTACGAAGTGCCCTAATAATGTATCAATTCAAGACCAAAAATTCTTAATATTCTAGGATGTCTTTACTGTTATCATAAAAATACAAAGTTTAATGCTATTAAGACTTTGCAGTTCCCTAGACCTGATTCAGCACCCTGCTACTTTGATGTTTTACAAATTTCACTTTGATGCCAGATATAGTTAATGATCAAATGTTTCCAGATTGGGTCAAAAGGGGAAATAATAAAAGGAGAAGACATTATCATTGGCAAATGAAGGTCATCTTTGTAGAAGCAGGAACAACAATTGTGTGCATTACTAGCAGAAAAATTCATGCATTTCTTTGATGGTACTGTAGTGCCACCTAGAGACATAACAACATGCCTGTAACATGTAGTGCTGGTTAAAACCAGAATGAAAATCTAAAATAAATGCAAGCACAGTTCAGGCAAAACAGAAAATACATGAAATTCTAGAGTAATATTTTTAAAGAACTCCTACCTCAACAGGAAATAGAAACGGTCTCCAAATCAAAAATAAAGGTAAGGATGTTTTGAAGTAAAGGATATACATTTGTCCAGAAAGCTGCACTATAAGAGTGAATGAATTAACTATGGAATTTGCAGCAGTTTAAAAATCAAGATATAAGTGGGCAAAATAAATTGGAGGTGGAGGCAATAAAAGGAAAAGGTGGGAAGACAAGGGCCGTTAATAACTTGAATAGTAAACGATGGTCCAGAATTTTTACAGAGGCCATGAGGTTTACTCTGTTTTCAATAACAAGTAGCTAGATTGACCAAATGATGAATCATTTGCATTTTAAAACACTGTTTTTAAAAACGATTCTTTTTGGTGATAAAATACATACTAACGTAAAGTTAATTATTTAAATCATTCTAAGTGTACACTTCCATGTCACTAATTTTAAAATGTTCTGCAACCATTACCATTACCTATTTCCAAAACCTTATCACTCCAAACAGAAACTCTGTACCCTTAAGTAATAATTCCTCATTCCCCCATTCCCACCCCCTTATAAACATTATTTTTTTTATTTTATTATAAAGATGTGGCATAAGAATGATTCTTAATAGCACTTCATTTTAACCTGAAACAATATTATAAACTATGACCAGGTTTTCTGATCAGCGCCCCCCCCAAAAAAGAATGCATCTAAATACAACTATTAGCTGCCAGAAACTGAAAGCCCCTCACCCACTTTATGACCAGAGTTCTGAGCTCTGGACTAACACTTCTGTCAGAATTGAGAGAAGGTTTAGGAGCACAGAAGAAAAGAGAGTATCACCTGGATGTCATTTGAGGTAACTCTGATCTTTGAAATGCATAAGAACTATTTCAAACTCTTATCTCAGGCCCTGCGATATTTCTGAGAATTCCTGGGGGCTTATAATATCATAATCTTGTCATTGCCTTGTACTCAATTTCCTAATTCATTCAATTCTTGTCTCCCCAATCACCCTCTAATATGGAATTAGTCTTCTTTTTAATTTTTCCAAAATACCACTAGCACAAGGATGAGGAAGAATCATACTTAATCAAAGATTTGGAGACAAAGGACCCACAGAGCTAATAAACTAACACCGATAAAAGACAACCCTATTTTTTAAAGTCTAGCATGGGGAAAACGTATGACGTTACCTTAGGGCAGAAGCAGGTGTAGTCAGTCAGTTAGTCAGTTGTAGTTTTAAATAACAAACAATTTTACTCCTGATTAAGAGTCAATAAATTCAGTTTCCTTTTTGGCCCAATAGCGTGTAACTATTTCTCCCATGTCACCCAACTCCTTTATATAGTACACTGGGAAAATATTATTTTACACTTGTATAGCACCACAAATTTTTTCCAAAGTGCTATTTTAGTCCAATGAAGTAATTAAAAAAAGAAAACAGTTCATCAGAAACTCCCAAACTGTTAAGAGACATGCAAGGTAGAGGAATGGTTGGTCACGCAACACCAGAATCCATTCCTTCTGGGCATTTTATGCCTTTTTACACTCTACTCACCCTTGACATTGCTGTCATTCTGCTTATGTAACCTCTCAGTCACCACCACGCGACAGACCAGGGAGCACAAAGAATGTGTGAAAAAAAATTTCCATGGTAACAGATGTCATGGTAAGCGTGAATTTGTTATTCTAAGATTGAGAAGGTAAAGCTGATTTTTTTTTACTGTAACAGATATAAAATGGATTTTAAAAATCCTATAGTCTCCTTCAGATGTTAAACATATGTTCCGATTTTCTGTTCAGGCTCTGTGTACCTGTGACAAATCCCAAGCATGAAGAGCTTTTTAAAAGTCAGGTTGGGCGGAGCGGGGTGGAGGGGCAAGAATCTGCTGTTTCTTACAGCTTCAGCTTCAAACTGCTCTGTTTCTTGTTCTTCTGCTTTTTTCCTCCTACTTTTGGGGGGGGGGGGGTAAGTACAACTTGCCTGGCTGTTATGTTACTTAGTTTCAGCTTCAGATTTTATCTCACAGTGTCTATTCTTACCAAACAAAAATAATCTTTAGATAGAGGGCAGGACAAGGCCTTTTGAATTCCAGGGAGCTCCATACCTGAATTTGTCTTCATGAAACCCACATGCAGGGTCCTCCTGACCTCTAATTAACATCTTACCTCTCAGCCCCCATAGCCGCTTTGCGTTTTATGCTTTGCTCAAGCAAGCTGGAATTCAACTTTAGATCATCAGACAATGAATGACTTTCAAGAGATACTAGCTTTGCTAGATTTCATGTCCCAGCTAGCATCACCTTTGCTCATTTCGAGCCATCTTCCATAACTCAAGTTCTCACAAGCATGCTGACCTTGAGACAAAGAATTTGACGGATTCATTGTGAATAATGACTTTGATTGTATAACTGTCAAGCTGAACAAGAAGGACTCTTGGGGTATAGTCAAGAAACAACTTTACTTTTTAAGTACTTTTTAAGTACCAGTCCTTCAGTATGACCTGTGAAGCTAGATCAACTCCCTTCCTCAGGCAAAAATCAAGACAAGATTCACCTTTCTTGTCCTTTTAAGTAACATTAACAGTTCTGCCCTGTAGCAGAACCCTTCTAAGCCTGAGTCTCTTGGCCTACCCCCAACTTCAGCAGTGACTGTGGTGGACAGTCCTGAGTGAGCTTAGACTTTCCAGACTATAATCGCAAGGAAGCAACAGCACTAATAGAATGGTGGAACATTCTACTAAAGTTCAGCTAAGGCACCAATTCAGGAAAGATACTCTGAAAAATAAGCATACTGTCCTCGAGAATGCAGTGCATACAATTCAACCAGTAACTGAAATGCGGAGCTTTGACCCAATAGCTGAACACAAAAGACATGGATGTGATATTGGCTTCCCTCTTCACTGGCCCCTGAGATTTCCACTTTGTGTTCTAAGCTTTTGTGTCCAGTTATACCACCAAGAGTATAACTAGTTGCAGCAACCAGTGCCCGATAAGAGCAAGATAATCAATAGTTCAGACCCCTCAGGGATGTGGAGCTGCCCAGATCGTCCTTCCAGGCAAGAAAGCTACACCACCAAAGTGCTGACCAAGGGAAATCTAGAATGGGTAGTAGAGGAGGGAAGCAAATAGCACTCATGGTTTTGTGGCCCCCTGCATCCGCAGGGGCCAAAGTTTGTCTTCTTAACCCACTATATTGAGTGTTACTTGGATGTTGAGGCCAGACACTTCGTGAGGACTCACTGAAAAAGTGGACTTAATGTGGGATACAAGTAAATATTTAAACGTCTGAGGGATGGACGACAGTAAATGTCTCTGGTGTCCACCTCCCATCCTCAAGGCCCACCTCTGATTTCAGCCATGCTCATGGTAGACAGTTCCACGTGGGCTCAGACTCACCTCCTGCCTGCTGTTTGTCATTTCACGTAAGCACCATACTTCTTTCTCCTGTTTCCAACATCCACCTCCCCCAGTAAATTACCTGCATCTAAGTTCTAGCTTCAGGGTCTGCTTTCTGGGGAAATAAGCATTTCACTTCTTCCATCCTCAGTGCCTGCAGACCACCATGACTGCTGCTGTTTTCACTTCCTCTATTACTTCCTGCTGCCAACAATATCCTCCAACACTTCTCCCACTTCCTGTCTCCCCTGTTCCAAAGCAAGTCTCAGAAGACCAGCAGTTCTTCTATCCCTCAAAGGCCTGTGTTTGAGCTATCAAACATCCACAAATTAATCATCTATGAGGTCTGACAATTAAGTGCACAAACTTGCCATGGCAGCACTATACAAATAGCTCAATAAGGTTCTGTAACCTTGGTAAATCAGTGTCTTGCAGCTGTGTTTGTGTCGATGTGTGGTGGTGTCTTGCCGAGTGGCATTCATTACTGTTGTTGCATGTTCTGGTGTGCCGTTGCAAGAATGTTGGAGCTTGAATTAGAGCAATGAACAAACATTTAATTTCTTGTTAAACTCGGCAAGAGTGGAAGTGAGATCAGGGATATGTTAGTCCAAGTTTACGGGGATAATGCCATGAAGAAAATGGCAGCATACAAATGGATTAAACATTTTTCTGAGGGGAGAGAAAGTGTCACGGATGAGGAGAGGTCAGAAAACATTGCAAAAATTCGTCAAACTGTGCATCAAAATCGTCAGCTGACTGTGACAAGCATAGCAGACCAAATAAACATTGATAGAGAAACAGGAAAATCTTAACTGAAAATTTCAGTGTGAGAAAGGTGTGTGGAAAAAATAGGCCCAAAGGAGCTCTTGCATTACAACAATCCACCAGCTCACACAGCACTGTCTGTGAGGGAGTTTTTAGCCAGTACAAAAATAACTGTATTGGAACGGTTCCCCCCCCACGTGATCTGGTCTCCAATAGCCTTAGTTACCTAAAGATAAAGGAAATATTGAAGGAAGACATTTTGATGATATTCAAGACATCAAGGGTAACACGATGACAGCTCCATTCCAGAAAAATAGTTCTAAAATTGCTTTGATGGGTGGACTAGGCACTGGCATCAGTGCATAGCTTCCCAAGAAGAGTACTTCGAAGGTGACCATAGCGATATTCAGAAATGAGGTATGTAGCACTTTTCCTAGGATGAGTTCACGAACTTAATTGTCAGATCCCGTGTGTGTGTGTGTGTGTGTGTGTGTGTGTGTGTGTGTGTGTGTTCATTTAATATCTATTATCCCAGCAAGTTTTAAGTATACAATAAAGTATTATTAACCATACTGTGCATTATAGCTCCAGAACTTATTCATCATGCATGACAGAAAGACCTTTGTAACCCTTGACCAGCATCTCTCTATTTCCTCCACCCTTACCCTCTCAAAGTCACCATTCTATTCTCTGCTTCTAAAAGTTCAACATTTTTAGATTTTACATATAAGTGAGATCATATAGTGTTTGTCTTTCTGTGCTTGTTTTATTTCACTTAGCATAACATCCTCCAGGTTATAATATTGTTGCAAATGACAAATACAGTGCCCTCTAGCTCCATCCAGATTACCATGAATGACAGGATTTAATTCTTTGCTTATGACTGAATAATGATATATTGTGTATATATGCCACATTTCTAATCTATTTTTCTGTGGTTGGACAATTAGGTTGATTTCATATATTGGCTATTATGGATAATACTACAATGAAAATGAAGTACAGATGTCTCTTCAATATACTTATTTCCTTTCCTTTAGATAAATACCCAGGAGTGCTTTTGCCCATATTTTAATCAGGTTGGGTTTTTTTTAGCTCTTAAGTTAATTAAGTTTCTCATATATTTTGGATATTAATACCTTATCAGATATGTGGTTTACAATATTTTCTTCCATTCTGTAGACTGTCTCTTTACTCTGTTAATTATTTTCTTTGCTGTGCAGAAACATTTTAGTTTGATGCACTCCCATTTTTCTACTTTTGTTTTTGTTGCCTGTGCTTTTGGTGTGTTATCCAAAACAATCATTACCCAGACCAACGCCAAGAAGTTTTTTCCCTATGTTTTCTCCTAGTAGCTTTTATGTCTTTAATAGATCTTGAGTTGATTTTTGTATATAATGTGACATGTGTCCAATTTCATTCTTCTGCCTGTGGATGTTCAGTTTTCTCAACATGATTTGTTGAATAGACTGTCCTTTTCCAATACTTTATTATTGGCATCTTTGTCAAAGATCTACTAGACTGTAAATGTGTGGACTTATTTGTGGGCTCTCTGTCCTGTCCTGTTGGTCTGTGTGTCTGTTTTAATGCCAGTACTGTTTAGATTACTATAACTATGCAATATAGTTTGAAGTCAGGTAGTGTGATACCTCTAGCTTTGTTTTTCTTTCTTAAGATTGCTATGGCTATTCAGTTTTTTTGGTTTAATACAAATTTTAGGATTTGTGTTCTATTTCCATGAAAAGTTCGTTGGAATTTTGAAAGGGGTGGCATTGAATCTGCAGACTGCTTTGGGTAGTTTGGTCATTTTAACTATATATATATATATATTTTTTTTTTTTTTTTTTTTTGAGTTGGAGTCTCACTCTGTCACCCAGATTGGAGTGCAGTGGCCGCTCCCGGCCACCGCAGCCTCGACCTACTGGGTTCCGGCGATCCTTCCGCCTCAGCCTTCCAAGTAGCTGGAACTACAGGCGCGCGCTACCACGCCCGGTTGATTTTTTGATTTATTGTAGAGATGAGGTCTCGCTTGCCCAGGCAGGTCTCAAACCCGCGGGCTCAGGCAATCCACTCACCTCAGCCTCCCAAAGGCACGGGATTACAGGCTGAGCCACCGAGCCCGGCTCATTTTAACAATATAAATTGTTCCAATCCATGTCCGGAGTTCCAGCCTCCGGTGAGCAGGGCCTGAGGTGGGGGGAGGGAATGAGAAAGAAAACAAGAGACAGTGGGATTGGGAGGTCTCTCTCTTAGATAGGTGAGAGCAATTTTATTTTCACAGCATGCCCTTTATATAGGGCCAAACCACACTCTTACAAGATATGTCTTAATGCTTTAAGTATTTCTAGCATAACATCTGTGTTTACTGCTTCTGAATAATGCTATTGCTAAAAACAGGCAATATCCAGACTGGGCAGACATGAGGTCATGCTGTACTGCTTTTATCAAGCCAACTCTCTACGGGTAAGTAGAGAGAAGAGAGTACTGGCCAGCTTCCTTGAACACAGGCCAGGGACACAAGGACCTTGTCAGCTTATGCCCTCGTCTCCTTCATCCATGAACACAGGATATTTTCCATTTATTTGTGTCTTCTTTAATTTCTTTCATCAATATTTTACAGTATTCAATGTACAGATCTTTCACCTGCTTGGTTAAATTTATTTATAAGTATTTTTGTACTATTGTAAATAGAAATGTTTTGCTCATTCTTCAGATAGTTTATTACCAGTGTATAGAAATGCTATTGGCTTTTGTATGTTGAATTTATAACCTGCCACTTTACTGAATTAATTTATTAATTCTAACAGTTTTTTGGTTGAGTCTACAGAGTTTTCTATATATAAGATTATGTCCTCTGCAAACAGAGAAAATTTTACTTCATCCTTTCTATTTTGGGTGACTTTTATTTCTTTTTCTTACCTAATTGCTCTGACCAGGACTTCCAGTCTTATGTAGAATAAAAGTGACAAGAGTGGGTATCCTTGTCTTGTTTCTGATCTCAAAGAAAAAGTTTTCAGCTTTTCACTGTTAATGTTAATTGTAGACGTCATATATGGCCTTTTATATCTTGAACTCCAGTCCTTCTATACCTAATTTGGAGAGTTTTTATCATGAAAGAATGTTAAATTTTTTCAAATAATTTTCCTGCATTCAAAAATGATTATAAAATTTTAATTCTTCATTCTGTTAATATAGTATATCACATGTATTGATTTGTATATGTTAAACCATCCATGCATTCCAGTGATAAATCCTATGAATGATAATGTATAATCTTTTTAATATGCAGCTAAATTTGGTTTGCTAGTATTTTGTCAAGGATTTTTACAACCATGTTAATTAGGGATACTGGCTTAAAATTTTCTTTTCCTGTAGTGTTCTTGTCTAGCTTTGGAACCAGGTAATGTTGGCCTCATAAAATGAGTTTAGAAACATTCCTTCCTCTCCAATGTTTTAAAAGTGATTTTAATAGGCATTAATTCTTCTTTAAATGATTTATAGAATTCACCAGTGAAGCCATCAGGTTCTGGGCTTTTCTTTGTTGCAAGGTTTTTTATTGCTGACTCAACCTCTTTACTTGTTCAGACTTTCTATTCCTTTACGATTCAGTCCTAATAGGTTGGATGTTTCCAGAAACTTTCCCCTTTTTTCTAGATTATTCAAATTGTTGGTACATAAATATTGTTGGTAGTCTCATATGATTCTTTGCATTTCTGTGTTATCAATTAATGTCTTCTCTTATATATAATTTTGTTTTTTTGAGTCATCTCTCTTTTTTCTTAGTTATTCTAGCTAACAGTTTCCCAATTTTTTTTTTAGTTTTTTGAAAAAGCCAACTTTTAGTGCCATTGATTCATTTCATTATTCTTCTAGTTCTATTTCATTTATTTTTGCTCTGATTTTTACTATTTTCTTCCTTCTTCTGACTTTGGACAAAATTTGTGTGTGTTTTTGGTATAAAGTTATTTATTTGAGATATTTCCTTTTTCTTATTATAGACAGTTATGGCTATAACCTTCCCTAGTTTGGTTGCACCCCATAAGTTTGGTTATGTCCTGTTTCCATTTTCATTTGTCTCAAGATTTTGTTTTCCTTTTGATTTCTTATTTAATTGGTTGTACAAGAATGTGTTGTTTAATTTTCACATATTTGTGAATTTGTACATTTTATTTTTGTTAGTGATTTCTAGTTTCATACCATTATGATCAAAAAAAACACTTGATATGACTTCAATCTTCTTGAATTTATTAAGACTTGTTTTGTGGCCTAACATATTATCTATCCTATAGAGTGTTTTGTAAGAAAAGGTTGTGTGTTCTGCTGCTGTTGAATTGCATGTTCTCTTTGCTGTTGAATTGCATGTCTTTTAGGTTCATTTGGTCTATAGTATCATTCAAGTTTGCTGTTTGCTTATTGATTGTATTTCTAAATCATCCATCCATTGTTGAAAGTGGGGTATTAAGTACCCTACTATTATTATATTGCTATTTCTCCCTTCAGTTCTGTTGATATTTGCTTTACATATTTAGGTGCTCCAATATTAAGTGCATAAATATTTATAATTGTTATATCCTCTCTTTTTTTTTTTGAGTTGGAGTCTCACTCTGTTGCCCAGACTGGAGTGCAGTGGCCGCTCCCGGCCACCGCAGCCTCGACCTGCTGGGCTCTGGCGATCCTTCTGCCTCAGTCTTCTACGTAGCTGGAACTACAGGCGTGCGCTACCACGCCCGGCCAGTTTTTTTATTTTATTGTAGAGATGAGGTCTCGCCAAGATGCCCAGGCATGTTTCGAACCCTCGGGCTCAGGCAATCCACTCACCTCAGCCTCCCAAAGCGCAGGATTACAGGCTGAGCCACCGAGCCCAGCTGTTATATCCTCTTGATGTATTGACCTCTTTATCATTTGTCTCTATTAACAGCTTTTTACTTAGTCTATTTTGTCTGATATAATTATAACCACCCCTGCTTTTGTTTGGTTACCATTTGCAAGGACTATCTTTCTAACCCTTTACTTTTAGCCTATGTGTGTCCTTCAAGCTAAAGTGAGTCTCTTGTCAGCAGCGCATAGTTTTTTTTATTTAATACATTCAGTCACTTTATATTTTAATTGAAGAACTTAGTCTATTTAAGTTTAAAGTAAGTATTGATAGGTAAAAACTTACCACCACCATTTTGTTAATTGTTTTCTGTTGAGTTTTTTTTTTTTTTAGCTCCTTTGTTCCTTTCTTAATCTCTTGCTGTCTTCCTTTGTGATTCAGTGATTTTTTTTTTTTTTGTAGTAATATGCTTTGATTTCTTTCTATTTGTCTACTACAAGTTTTTTCTTTGTGGTTTCTATGAGGCCTTTTATATTTAGGGCTGGGCACCATAGCTCACCCTGTAATCCCAACACTTTGGGAGGCAGAGGCAAGAGGATTGTCTGAGTCCAGGGATTTGAGACTAGCCTGGGCAACTTGGTGAGACCTCATCTCCACAATAAATCAAAAAATTAGGCCAAGTGTGGTGGCTAATGGCTATAGTTCCAACTACTTGGAATGCTGAGGCAGAAGGATCACCTGAGCCCAGGAGGTCAAGCCTGCAGTAGCCATAAGTTTGCTACTGCACTCCAGCCTGGGAGACAGACTGAAACTTTGACTCAAAAAATAATAATAATAAAATAAATTATTCATACACACACACACACACACACACACACACACACACACACATATACATATATTATAGCTATACCAGTATGTTTTAAGCTAATAACACCTCAACTTTGAACACACACAAAACTCCATACTTTAACTTCTTTTCCTCTCTCTATATTTTACTCTGGATGTCACAATTTTTATACCTTTTATACAGCATGTATCTATTAACAAATTATTGTAGCTATATTTATTTTTGATACTTTTAGCTTTTAATTTTTATGCTCGAGTTAAAAGCAGACTGGCCCTGGGTCTGAGTCAGCAGGTAGGCAGGCCTGGAGTTTAAGTTAACTGGAGCCGGCCTGCTGCCTGGGTCCACTGGGATGGGCTTGAGGATTGAGTCTGCATAAGTGGATCTGGCACCTGAGTCTGCAATGGCAAGCTTGGACCCTGAGTTTGAGGGGCCCAGCCTAGGCCCTGGGGTGTATTGGGACTTGCCTGGAGTCTGGGTCCACGGGGGCCAGCCTGAAGTCTGCATCCGCAGGAACTGGCCTGGCACTGGAGCAGGCCTTGTGCCTGGGTCTGTGGACATCGGCCTGTTCCTGAGTCCTGAGTGCCAGAGTTCACTGGGGCAGGTTTGGCACTTGAGTCTATGGGGTCAGGCCTGTTACACGGGACAAACCTAGAGACTAGATCCTTGGGGGCATACCTGGAACCAGTGGCTAGTGAAGCTGGTCTGTATCCTAGACCTACTGGAGCACTGAGCTTCAGAGGTTGGCCTAGAACATGGGGTCCCATGGGCTTCCCTGGTCCTAGGGAAGGCCTGGAACCTTAGGCCACATGAATTGGCCTGGAGCTTGGGGTTACCGTTGCCAGCCTGATTCTGGAACTGACCTGGAGTCTAGATCCATGGGAGCTGGCCTGGAGCCTGAGCTGTGGGGGCCAGTCTGCAACTGTGGCTGACCTGGAAACCGGGCCTGCAGAAGTTAGCTTAATGCTGAGGCAAGCCTGAGGCCTGGGATGCAGAGACTGACCTAGACCCTGGAACCATGAGGCCTGGCCTAGAGGCTCACCTGGCACACAGGTTCACTGGAGCAGGCCTCGTGCTTGGGTCTGCAGCAAAGTCTGCTCACTACACTCTACTTCCCCCATTTGGAGTGTCTGTCTGTACACTGCACTGCCTAGGCTTGGTGGAGCAATGATGCTGGCAACATGAAATTGTCCTTCCTACCCTCTTCAATGTGCCTTTTCTTATTTCTGAGCTCTCACCTGGATTCCTTGTAATGTAATCTCTCACCTGGATTCCTTGACTCTTATGAAGGTACTGTTGTACATGAATAGTTGTTCAAACTGATGTTTCTTTGAGGGGATAAGCGCTGGAAACTCATATGCCACCATCTAGCTGATGTCAGCTCCCTAATACCTAAGACAGCAGAGAAAAGTTATTCTTTCAGACAGAGTTCTGGATCTTAAGATTTTTAAATAGAGACTGCATACAAAGGACCTCCTGTCTGCCCACATTTTCAAATATAGAATGTTTAATACAGTGACTATCATGTTCTCAAAAAACTGCTAGTTCTTTATCTATCAACCCCAGAGGAGTCATCAATCAGAGAATAATTGGGAAATATAGAATTACTACCAGATCTAGCCAGCCAAGCTAAGGGTTCACTACCACTAACAGATGAGGAGATATATAATCCCAGTATTTTTTCATCTTCTCATTGCCACACCCTCTCCTCCCCAGATGATTCTATTCACCTCACAGCTAAGGGTGGAGAAAGATATGAAAAGCAGAACGGCATAGTCTTGACAAGACAAATCAAGGAAAAGAAGGGGTTGTGATGCTTTCTTACTTTTTAAACCAATCTTAAATAGAATATTTAATCTTAAATACATTCTGATGACTCTAATTTTAAGCCTAAGACCTCCTTTCCTAAAGAAGGAAATGTGGCTTAGAAAACTTGACAAACTTATAACCCATGATTGCAGGCACCTGCTGTAGTTAGAAAACCGTGGAAGTACAGGAACACTTTGTACTGTTTTTGCAACTTTTTCATAAGTCTGAAATTACTTGAAAATAAAAAAGTTTTAGAAAACATTTATAGTGCTGAGGTTGCTAAAGGTCTTCTAGGAAAAGAGAATGTCTAGTGTTTAAGTAGGACTTTTTGCATTGCTGACATATAAACTCTCTGAGCCTACCCATCTGGGTCACTAGCATGAAGCAAAGAGCACACATATGAGATAGCGACGCATTCTATAAATTGATCTAATTCAACAGAAAGTTTAGAGGAATATAAAAAAAAAAAACACAAGAATCCACAATCATGGGAAGGGCTTTGGGCTTCCACAAGATGTAAAATAGATATTTGAGACAATATTAAATATATTCAAGAATCAGGACCCCCATCCTGGTTGGCATTTGGGTCACATTTAGAAGTTCTTAGTGCAGTGTGGCAGCTAGTAAATGTTACCTATTAACATCATTGTATGAAGTTGGAGCACAGGCAGGAAGGTACATTTGTGGCAATGTGGGAAGGAGAAAGAGCCAGCACCAGGCAAGTGATTTGCCCAGAGGGTTCTGAGGGAAATAAGCAGGCTAGAAGGAGAAACTTTGTAGAAATCAAGGGATTATCTAAGATACACAGCAACTTTAGGCATAATTCCAGAATCAGTTGTTACCTGATGAGCCTAAAATGGAACTGTAGAATCTCAAAACTCGACAAAATTCAGCAGCTTAAAATCCATGCTTGAAACTTCAGATAGGCAAGTGAGCAAGCAGTTTTTCTCTAGGATACCTGCTCTAGTATTTCTAGGGCATGAGTGAGGTTATCATTCTCTATTAAAGGGATTCAGTGAAACCTAAATCTTACCACTTACCTCTCTGACATTTACGATTCTCAACTAGAAGACAAATAAACATAAGACTCATAGACAAATGAGAGAGAAAATACCAAATTACTGGCTGGGCGCGGTGACTCAGCCTGTAATCGCAGCACTTTGGAAGGCCAAGGTGAGAGGATTCCCTGAGCCCAGGAGTTCAAGACCAGCCTGGGCAACTTAGTGAGACCTCGTCTCTAGAATAAATCACAAAAAAACTAGCCAGGCGTGGTGGCATGCATCTGTAGTTCCAGCTACTTGGAAGGCTGAGGCAGAAGGATCGCCTAAGCCCAGCAGGTCGAGGCTGCGATGGCCGTGAGTGTGCCACTGCACTCCAGCCTGGGTGACAAGAGTGAGACTCCAACTAAAAAAAAAACCATATTATTAATGATTGGGCAAGAAAACCAAACTCCCCACTGCTGGGCTTTTCAATTTAAATTGAAAAATATTATCTTCCAAAAAAAATAGTGTTGAGACAAATAAATGGATATCCACATGCAAAAGAATCAAGTTGTACTCCTGTCTCCCACCATCTACACAATTACCTCAAAAAAATCAAAGACCTAAATATAAGAGCCAACATGTAATAAACAGTCCAATTCCAGTTTTTTGTTTGTTTGACAGCTAACTTTTAAAACTCATCCCTGACTCTTCTCCACATCTCAGCAACCTGATAATTCCAGATTCTTCCTCCTTTGATGCATGCCATCAGGAGATTCAAACACACAAGTTTCTTCCTCACTACAGCCCCACTCCCTCAGCACAATAAAAATCTCTAGCCAGTCTCTCTTCCTTGTCTCTCAAGCCATTTCTGTCTTTTTTTTTTAACTTTAAAATTTTTTTATTTTCAAGATGAGGGATACAATTCAGGGTTAGGTATACAAATGTTCATTATGCAGGGACCCTTGTTGATGAGGTGTGTCCCCTCTCCCCTGGCAGTTTCCCACTACTGCCAATCCCATCCCCGCCATTTCCTGGCAGTTTCCCATCACTGCCAATTCCTTTCTTATAGTATTATGATAGTTGTTCAAGGTCCACTTATGAGTGAGAACATGTGATACTCTATTGTTTGTTTCTGTGATAGATCACTCAGTATTATAGACTCTAAGTTCATCCAAGTGACTGCAAAGTTCTTAACTTTGTCCTTCCTTATGGCTGCACATTATGTATCCATCATGTATATGCACCAGATTTTTTTTATCCAGTCCTCTTTTGATTGGCAGCATGGTTGGTTCCATGTTTTTGCTATTGTGAATAAAGCTGCAACAAACATGCGTGTGTAGGTATCTCTTTTGTAGAATCATTTGAGCTTCTCTGGGTATATTCCCAATAAAGGGACTGTTGAGTCATATGGAAGGTCAATTTCTATTTCTTTCAGAAATTGTCACATTGTCCTCCACAGAGGATTGACTAGTTTGCATTCCCACCAGCAGTGTAGAAGCATTCCTTTTTCTACAAATCCTCTCCAGCATCTGTTGTTGTTTGTTTTATTAATAATGGCCATTCTTACTGAGGTTAGGTGATATCTCAGTGTGGTTTTGATTTGCATTTCTCGGATGATTAGTGAGGCTGAGCACTTTTTCATGTCTCTGTTAGCTACCTATATATCTTCTTTTGAGAAGTGTCTATTCACGTCTTTTGCCCACTTTTTAACGGGGCTATTTGTTTTCTTTTGGCACATTTGAGTTCCTTGTAGATCCTAGATGTTAGGCTTTTGTCAGATATACAGTTGGCAAATATTTTTTCCCATTCTGTGGGCTGTCTCCCTGCTCTCTTGATGGTTTCTTTTGCTTTGCAGAAGCTTGTCAGTTTGATGAGGTTCCACTTTTCTATCTTATCTCTTATGGCGTGGGCACTTGGGGTTTTGATCCGGAATTGTTTGCCAGTTCCAATTTCCTTAAGTGTGCCTCCGGCATTTTCTAAGATTCTTATAGTTTAAGGTTTTACATTTAGGTCTTTGATTCATTTAGAGTTGATTTTTGTGTATGGTGATAGGTAGGAGTCCTGTTTCAATCTTCTGCGTCATGTGATCAGCCAGTTTTTCCAGCACCATTTACTGAATAGGTTCTCCTCTCCCCAGTGGTTGTTTGTTGGTGGAGGCTTTGTCAAAGATGAGCTGGTTGCAAAATTGAGGCTTTGCTTCCAGAATCTCTATCCTATTCCATTGGTCCATACGCCTGTTCTTGTACAAATACCAGGCTGTTTTGATTATTATAGCTCAAGCAATTGTCAAACAAACCTGAGAAGCCTGCCCTGCTTTCATCAAAAAGCCTCATTATGTTGGTGTGGGGGGTGCAGCATTATCAGTCAACATCTCAATCAAATTTTTCTATAAATTGATCACAAAAATTGATGCTGTGAGCTGGGTCATGTAGATGTTGACTACCACCAATGGGGATCTTTCTTCTCTTGCTTTTGGTACAAGGTGTATAGGAGAGTTTCTGTTTGCTGGCAAGCTTGCACTTTGAGACATTCTCCACTTTGCAACATGTGTTGAGTCCTACCAAACATCTGTTATAAATTTAGCTGACCTAAGTCAGAAGTTTTTGTATTTGGCATTTTAGTACAGATGTACAGGATTGAGGCCCTCCATAAAGTGATCCTGGCTCATGCGTCTCAGGCCACACCTAACTGTGATCTTAGGATGCAGCTATAAGCTGGGCTCGGTGGCTCAGCCTGTAATCCCGCGCTTTGGGAGGCTGAGATGAGTGGATTGCCTGAGCCCTCAGGTTCGAGACCTGCCTGGGCAATTTGGTGAGACCTCATCTCTACAATAAATTTAAAAAAAAAAATTAGCCGGGTGTGGTAGCGCGCACCTGTAGTTCCAGCTACTTGGAAGGCTGAGGCGGAAGGATCACCGGAGCCCAGCAGGTCGAGGCTGCGGTGGCTGGGAGCAGCCACTGTACTCCAGTCTGGGTGACAGAGTGAGACTCCAAAAAAAAAAAAAAAAAGAATGCAGCTGTAACTGGGGCTTGGCTCTGGGGAAAGACTTACCACATTATTAATCAGTCATGTCCCAACCAGGCAATGTCCCCTGGTCTATAAAGTGCTGAGGGGAAAGACTGTAACCTTTACCAGATTTGAATGAGTCCATCAGTGGTTGTTCATGAAAGGATAATCATTGGGGAGAGATAAGGAAATAAAAAGAGACAGAGAAAGAGTTAGAAGAGGAAAAAAGCAGCCATTATGTGGTATGCTGAGGTCTACAATGATAAAATCTAGCAGCTCACCGGGATACCTCAATATCTCTGTTGCTATGCTGCATATGCCTCTGTCACAAAAAATGTCCTAATCCTCAGGGCAGTATGAAAAGAAAAATCCATGGTACAAAGGGGTTAATTCAAATCTGACTTAAGCTTAGGGTCCTTTAACCCTATAAGACAACCATTGCCATGGGACAGATCCCTAACTCTGATTACATCTATTTGAGGTTATCTGGAGAAATACATTTATAAATATGAGCAAATTAGAGGACTCTTCCCTTGCCCCATCTTGAAATATATCTAGTATCACCAGAGAGAGAGAGCAAGAAACAGAAAGAAGAAAAAGAAAAAAGCCTGGATACATGGGGAAGAAATGAAAAACTAAAAAAAAGCTCCACAATTTAGCCTAATTGCAAATCCAAAATGTACTAAAAGAATTTATACAACAAAAGATAAAAGGACACTGATTGGCTTCTGTGCTTATATAACATAGGTTCTGAATTAACTTTAATATCTACTGAAATGCACCAGTTGGCAAACCTTTGTGGATTTAATCAATACTAGGGCTCCTACTATATTTAAAGAAGGTACTCTCTATATTCCTAGGGGAGTTATCAAATATAAAATAGAGAACAAATAGTTATGCCTCATCTTAACCATTGGAACTATCATATTCCTAAATTCTCCATAGCCATAGAATTGCCTTAAAATATACTATATTAGGCATGGATGCTCTAACACAATGAGAAATGAATTAAAATTAAATAAATAATTGGTTCTTGACAAAATTGACCCCAAGGATTTTCTCCCCCAATTAAAATAGTTAATGTGGCTGATGAAAATTAAAATACTCTGTGATTAAAATCCATTATATAGCCGGGCTCGGTGGCTCAACCTGTAATCCCGTGCTTTGAGAGGCTGAAGTGAGTGGATTGCCTGAGCCCGCGGGTTCGAGACCCGTCTGGGCAACTTGGTGAGATCTCATCTCTACAATAAATCAAAAATCAGCCAGGCGTGGTAGTGCGCGCCTGTAGTTCCAGCTACTTGGAAGGCTGAGGCGGAAGGATTGCCGGAGCCCAGCAGGTCGAGGCTGCGGTGGCCGGGAGCGTGCCATTGCACTCCAGTCTGGGCGACAGCATGAGACTCC
>CAUYQG010184522.1:0-10428 GCA_963574415.1 Tarsius wallacei
AGACCTCATCTCTACAATAAATCAAAAAATTAGCCGGGCGTGGGAGCGCGCGCCTGCAGTTCCAGCTACTCGGAAGGCTGAGGCGGAAGGATCGCCGGAGCCCGGCAGGTCGAGGCTGCGGTGGCCGGGAGCGGCCACTGCACTCCAGTCTGGGCGACGGAGTGAGACTCCAACTCAAAAAAACAAAAAACAGAACAAAAAAAACTGCTTTAATGTAAACTTTTTTCCTAGAAGTATATAAAACATACTGAACAACATGTAAATCATCAGGTGTGCAGCTTTGAATTTTTACAAAGTAAACACACCCTTATATCCAGCACCTGGAATGAGAAACAACTCCCAGTTGCCCCCTTAAACCTGTAGCCAGCCACCGTGACCCTCAAGACGTGGCTGATTTCTAATACCATAGATAAGTGTTGTTTTCAAACTCTGTGAACATGGACTCAGTCTGGCTTTCCTCTGTTCAACATTTCTGTTGGCAAGATTTATTCTTGTTATTAAAATGTGTTCATTTTCATTGCTGTATAGTGTTCCACTGTGTAAATACACCACAATTTATCTATTCTGTGGCTGACAGACATTTGGATGTCTAGCTTTTACTTCCATGAATAATGATGCTTAGAAAAATTCTTGGCCATACATACTTCTCTTTGTCTTCTTTTTTGTGTCTCAGGTTAGATGCTGTTCTCCTGGGAACCATCCTTAGACCCTCACCCTCCAGGGAGCATGGGGCCCCTCTGTTTGACCCTCATGTCACTCTATAATAATTCACGAGGGTAGGAATGTTGAACAGTGATGTCTTCAGCTCCTAGTCCAATGTCTGGCACTGGTAGTTGCTCGAAAGTGTTGACTGAGTGAATGAATGAGCAAACTTACTTTGCAGTTTTGCCCAGGGCTTCTCTTGATACCTAAGAAAAACAGCTTGGGAAGGCTGTTTTGGGACCCTTGGGGACCAGTTAGGATTCTTCTCTAAGGAGAGTGCTGCCGTCTGGGCTCTGGGCTCTACCTGGGTCTTGGTGTCCCTAAGAAGCAGGCTGGAGTTCAGGACCGTGGTCAGAAGTGTCTAGGAGTTTCTCAGCACCCCCTTTCCCAGAGACAAGCTAGGGCAAAGCCAGCTTCCACACCTTTGTGTCTCTGAGGATCCTGATGCCACAGGCCTTCCTAGACACAAGCATTTGGTGGCCAGCTAGGAGGAAGAGTCATGAAGAATAGAAGGGAGGGAGAGAGAGAAGATGCAGGAAGAAAGGGAGAGGAGAGGCAGTGACAGAGAAAGCAAGCCATGAACACGTTTCCCCCCCTCTCCTTTCCAGAAGCAAGGCACAGGGAAAGCCAGACAGGCACGGAGCTAGTACTCTCAGGGGATGCATGTCCTCGTGTTTGGGCTGTATTGTTTTCACCAGCAAGTGACAAAGTGAAAGCAGGAATGTGAGCCTGTTGAAATGCAATGTCAGCGTGCCCTGGTGGGACAGGCTTGTGGTGGTTTTTTTTTCTCCCCACTGACGCTTGGCAAATCCCTTTCACAGGCTGAATGAGTAGCTTCCTGGCGTCTCTGGCTGAGTGTTGATTGAGCAGGTGATTCTTTATTCATACACCTTTTGCTGAGCTGCATGACAAATGTGCTGTAAATTTCAGTGCTTTAGAGAGGGCCTGATCCATAAAGCAGGACTGCTTCCCCTCAAAGAGTGGAGGCTGGTCAGATTCCACAAACATCACAGCCATTTGGGGTGCAGTTGCTGTGTTTCTGAAGTAAACATGGCTTCGCAGAGAAGATTCATATCCAGCATAATTATTTCTCGGGGTGATATGAGGCTGAAGCTGGTTTAAATGGTCATGTGCCTCAGTCCAGTTTTTTTCCTACTGAGATGTGCTGGAGCACTTAAAACCCACGCTGCAGGATGCTCCTCCTTCTTTCTCATGGGCCCTATTGCCTACAGAACCACACCTCGGCCCCCAGTTATCTTGCTTCTAGTTATGGCATCTAAATCCCCATCTTATGTGCTCGTTTTATCCATTCAACAACTTTGTGGCACTTACTATGTGCCAGGCACCCTTCTAAGCTCTTTTAACAAGTACGGACTCATTTAACTCTCACAACTCTGCAAAGAGGCATTAATTAGTATTCCCACTTTCCAAATGCAGGAAACAAGGCACAGAGAGGTTACGTCACTTGTGTGAGATCACTCAGCTAGCTGATGGTGAAGCCTGAATTTGTCCCCAGAGTCTGTCCTCTTTATTCCCACACTCTGCTGCCCCTCGATGCTGTCCTCTAAAGTGGCATGATGAGCAAGGACCCACCTTTTTCAGGGATTAGAAATAACTTTTCTGTGCCTTAGGTGACCCTTGACCTTAGGAGAGCAGCAGGTCGTGCCTGGCGAGTGGTCAAGGTTTGCAGGCACACTTGCCCTGAGTGCAGCTGCATCAGGGGTACCATGGACAGAGGTAGAAAGGCGAACTTGGAGCACACACCTGGCAGTCTGAGCTCCAGGAGAATCGCAGGGCCTGCTTCCGTGCTTTTCAGTTTGCTGCACACACAGCACAGGTCTCTCATGTCTCTGGGCTCCCTGTCCCTTTCTCTTCCTCTTTCCTTCCTCTAGTCTCCTTCTGCCTCAGTATGCAGCACCACCATGCAGGGAATTTCTCAGTCTGGGCGCCTGGAAGCTTCCTTGTTTCCTGATTCTCCATGACCCATGAATCCCCAGGTACTGTCAACTCTATCTCCTAAAAAGGTGACAGATGCAAACACATCTGCCTCCCTGCCTCTGTCTTGCTCAAGTTGCCCATATCTGCCTCCTGGATGTCTTCAGCGCCCATCCAACTGATGCCCCAGACTCCAGGATTAACTCTTCTAAAACGATTTTCAAATTGCATCGAGTGATTTTTCTATAAGAAATTCTGATTATGTTGCTCTTTGCCTAAAATCCTCACTGGCTCTACAGTACCCTTGAATTCAATTCAGACTTCTTAGCATGACTGCTTTGGGGCTGTCGGATAACACAGCCCATTCCTTTACTAAATCTAGTCTGGTCTGTGGGAGCATCCTCCCTTGCCACTTTCAGATCAGGAAAGATCCCCGTTTCCGCTCCTCTGCAGGCCTGGTATGGGTTCTTCCTCCTCCCACCCCCCCCTTCCGTGTGGCTGACTCCAACATTGTTCAGGTCTCAACTTGAATGTTCTTTCTTCTGAGGAGTCCTCCCTGACCCCCCACGCCTGGCTTCGTGCCACGTACTCTGTCCTAGTGTTCCCATGGCAACCAGGAAACACTTCCTCTATAAGTGATACAGCATTCGCTCTGTTTTGGGATTTGATGGCTACCTGTGTGTTTTTCTCAACACATATTATTTGTACTGCACACAGATGTGTCCCCACTACCTAGTGCAGTGCTGATTTGTGGGAGATAGTTTTTGTTTTTTTTTCAGTTGAAGTCTCACTCTGTTGCCCAGGGTGGAGTGCAGTGGCACACTCATGGCCACCCCAGCATCTATCTGCTAGGCTCCGGTGATCCTTCCTGCCTCAGCCTTCCAAGTAACTGGAACTATAGGCACGTGCTACCATGCCCGGCTAATTTTTTAAAAATTTATTGTAGAGACAAGGTCTCACCAAGTTGCCCAGGCTGGTCTCGAACCCTTGGGCTCAGGCAATCCACTCGCCTCGGCCTCCCAAAATGCTGGGATTACAGGCTGAGCTACCAAGCCAAGCCAGGAGACAAAAAGTCATTAGCCAGGCATGGTGGTGTGGGCCTATAGTCCCAGCTATTTGGGAAGCTGAGACAGGACGATCGCTTGAACCCAGGAGTTCAAGGCTACGGTGAGCTATGATTGAGCCACAGCAATCTAGCCCAGGTGACAGAGGGAGAAGCCATCTCTAAAATGTCAATGAGCGAGTATTATCATGAAAAAGACATTGATGGAGCAGTCAGGAGACTTAGGTTTTAGAACTTGTTCTGGCACAAACTCTGGGTCTTGATTACATCATTTTTCTTGTCTGAGCCGGTTTTTTTTCTCTGAAGTGAGGAGTCTATGCTAGGTGATCCTGAAGGTCCCGTACAGTTCTGAGGTCCTAGGATCCATCTTCTGAATCAAGGGTTCACTTTCCTCATCTCTCTTGACTTTCCAGACCATGAGGACACACCTTCTCACTCTCCCTGGCACGCCTGTCCCTTTGGGAATGACTGGTAAGCAGCGCCTGGCATCCTGCCTTCAGCGGGGCTCAGCTGCCACCTGCAGTGGCCTTGGGTTCTCCTTATATCCAGGACAAGAACTCCTTGAAATTCTCTGATGTTCTCCGCCTCATCTCATCTTGTTTGCTGTCAGAACACTGCAAATAGGAAACTTCTAATGCTGCCTCTGTCTCTGAATTATTACAATAATCAATAGAAAGGTATTTAATCTCCATGCTCCTGAGGCCACCCATTCCCCAGAAGAAATAGGAGACACGCCCCTCCCAGAATACACCTAGCTTCTGTCAGCACTGTGAGTGTTGAATTGTAATACCATTACTGCTCAAATGTTTTCCATAGTCATTCAGCACATTTATCGAACACCTATTATATACGGCAGGCATTGTTCTAAGTGCTTTGGACACATGAAGAACAAAACAGACCAAATCCCTCCTCTCAAGGTGCTTACATTTTAGCAAGCACATATGGGGGAAGCCCATATCAGTAAGACATATACTAGGTAAATTGTATAATAAGCTAGGAGGTGAGAACTGCTATGGAACAAAGAAAAAATAAAGCAGTGCAAGGAGGATAAACACCTCCTGAGAGTTAGAGATTTGAGTCAAGGCTTGGAAGGGGTGAGGGAGTGTGTTAGCTCCTCATAGGAAAGTGTTCTCGGCCAAGAGTAGAGCCCGACAGAGGCCCAAAGGTGGGAACCAGCAGTGTGTACCTGAGGCACTGGAGGGGCCCAGTGTTGCTGGTGGACTCGGCACTTCGGGCACATCCGGTACATCCGGGAACATCCGGGTATCTCTCAGCGCTCAATGTCTGGAGCATGTAGGCCACTGCCGCCATTGGAGGTCACAGCACAGCTTGCTGAAGCTGCAGCTGAACCGCCTGCACTTCGCTGAATGGTGCCTCTTACTAAATCTAGCCTGGTCCTGTGGGAGGGGCCGGCGGAGCTGAGTCTGACACAACTGTTTGTAACCTGGCTCATCGCTCTCTAGCTTTGTGATCCTTGGCAAATGACTTAATTTCCCTGGGTTTCCGGCTCTTCATCTTTGAAGGAGGGCTCTGACCCACGTCTCCTAGGGCTGTTAAGGGATTTGATGAAGTAACTTTGTGGGAGCGGCAAACTCAGTGCATGGTGCACAGTGGGTGCCTAGTGCTGTTAGTTCCAGTACGTTCCTTCCCCTGGTCTTTGGGCAAGACATTTATTTTCTCTGAGCCTCAGTTTCCTTTTCCAGAAAATAGAGTATAATAGTATAGTAGTCCCTTGTGCTGCATACTGCCAAGACTTTAATAATTATCAAGTCCATCAGCATAAATAATGGTGCTTTATATATAGATGACAAGTTTCCGGGGGTCAGGGAGTGTGTGTGTGTGTGTACAGTTCTGTGGGGCACAGGTTTTTAAAACTATGTCATAAATTCTTCAAGGGCAAGGACACTGCTATTTTTGTATAAGATCTCATGCCTCACACACATTAGGTGCTCAGTAAATCCTTGTCGAATGAATGAACGAGCAGAAAGGAAAATGCTCTTTGCTGGATTAAAGGTGTGACTCAGAATCAGTAGATTCGTTTGCTTCCAGGTAGCAGGAATGTGGTACCACTGTGCATTATATGTGTAATATATTTATTGAGGATTTACCGATGTGCCAGCCACTGTATTAAGCACCTTGCTTGCATTTCTCATTTGAAATCACCAATAACCTTGTGAGGTAGGTACTATCATTTTCCCTATTATAAAGATAAGGCAACTGAGGCTCAGAGAGGTTAATGTCTTAGTCCCACCTGGTAACTGGCAGAGCTGGAATGGGAACCCAACCTTCCAGAAGGAATGCATGTACCAGTTCCTCTGGACACTGTCTGAAATATCGCCGCACCTTTTCATGGCCTGATCTCTCAGGAGGAAAAGTCACTGCTCAGGATGTCAGCGAAACTTTGAGTAGAAGGGGAGAAGGTGATAGGGTTAGCTTTCCTTGCCTGCAGGAGGCAATGAAGATACTCAAAGACAAAGATTGTCTTGTACTTGAATTTGTCGTTTTCCTTTGGTCTCAGAGCATGTTAAGAACTTGGTGGAGGCCAGGTGCGGTGGCTCGTGCCTGTAATTGCAGCACTTTGGGAGGTGGTGGCGAGAGGATTGCCTGAGCCCAGGAGTTCAAGACCAGCCTGGGCAAATTGTCTCTACAATAAATAAAAAATTAGCCAGGTGGTGGCCATGAGCGTGCCACTGCACTCCAGCCTGGGCAACAGAGTGAGATTCCAACTCAAAAAATAAAAATAAAAAAGAATTTGGTGGAGATGGGAGAGCCCTGGGCCTCCTGCTTTCCTCTCTGTACCTAAAGCCTGAGGATATTTGTATGTGTGCATGCATGTACATGCATTTATGTGTATCTATGGTGTGTGTGTGTATACACATATGTGTCATGTATGCATCTGTCTGCCTGGCTGTTAGAGAGAGAAAGAGAGAGAGAGAGAGAGATATGGATGTATGATATATAGTATGTATATGTATGGCATCTGTGTATGGTATGTAGCGTGTGTATGCATGGCATATATGCATGACATTGTGTGTGTGTTATGGTATGTGTTTACGGTATGTGTGGTATATATATGTATGTAGTATGTGTGTATGGCATGTGTGCATGGTGTGTTGTGTGTATGTATGATGTGTATATGTGTGTAGTGTGTATATGTGACATGTGTGTATGGCATGTGTGTATTATGGCACGTGTGTATTGCATGTAATGTGCATGTGTGGTGTGTAGTGTGCATATATATGGTGTGTGTATGATATTTACTATGTGTATAATGTGTCTATGCATGCTGTGTGCATGTATGATGTGTATAGTGTGTAGTGTGCATGTATGGCACATATATGTATGTACTGCGTATCCTGACGTGCGCATGGCATGTAGTGTGTATAGTATATGTGACATGCCACACATGTATGATATGGTACTGTGTGTAAGGCATATGTTTAGCATGTAGTGTGTGTATGCATGGTATGTGTGTATAGCATGTGTGTGTATGTATGGCATGTGCGTATGGTGTGAAGTGTGTATATGCATGGCGTGTGTGTATATATATGTGTGTGTGTCCTTCAAGACCAGCTTAAGGGTCTCTTTCTCTGCAAAGCCTCCTCTGACTGTGCCCGGGCAGCACTGAAAGCTCTCTGCCTAGTGCCAGCCCTGACTTGTGCCTGGGCTGTGTGGCCACAGTTCCCAGCCTATGCTGAGGGACTGATATCTGTGCCTGTCTCCCCCACAGATGGTGAGCCCCTTGAGAGGATGTCTTGTGTCATATTGGTTTTCTTTCCATATGCAAAGGCTACCTAATGAAGGCATGTTGAGTGTGTGGATGAACAATTGAATGACCTTCATGCCACCACTGCCTGCCAGGCCTCAGTGAGCCCAGCACCTATGCCTGATTACTCGTGTGCAGGACCTTATCAAGGAGGCTGCCTTCCTATGGCATGGACCACCTGGATGGGATTTAAGAGAGGTGCCGGACACCCTTGGCATCCATGTCAAAATAGGGACACCAGACTGTGTGTGACTGACTTAGGCAATCTCCCTTCCTCTGGGATGTGTGGAGGTGCTGGGCTGGGCAGCCAGCTGAGGTCGTCCAGAAGTGCCTTTCCTCTGTGCTTTCAGAGAGGTCCCTGTCTAGTGCCTGCCTTCTTGTTCTGTGCCTGCTGGGTTCTCCTTGGGTCCTGCGGAAAACGCAAGTGTAGGGAAGTTACTCTTCCCTGTGGTTAATGTGTTCCATGCCCGCTGTGTCCCCCTGTGCTCAAGTTCCGGGCAATTACCCTCCTGCCGGGTTTTGTTGCTGAGCACAGCAGGTGGGCCTTGTTTGTAATTCACTTGCACCATTAGCGCTGGGTTAGCACCATAAGGGCGACTGAGCCATTCTGTGCCCCTAGCCCCAGATGCCATTCCATAGCAGAGACGTGAAGCTGGCTTTTGGGGTCCAACTGCTTCTCCAGATTAAAGCAATGAGAGGCTTAATCCATCGGCTGTCACAGAACCCTCACAGCCATCCACACTAATGGAAAATCTGTACCCAAATACCAATTCTCCCCAAATCACGGTGATTTGGCTCTGGACAATAATAGCAATGATCACAATAACAGCTGTCAAGCATCGAGTACTAGCTATTTGCAGGCATACTGCTAAGATCCCAGCTAATATTTGAAAGCAATCTTAGGGGTGTTTAGCATTTCTTCATGTTGTGAATGGGGAAACTGAGGTTTGGAGAGGTTAATCACTTGCCCAAAGTCACATTGCCAGTAAGCAGCAGAACCCAGACTCAGGGAGCTCTGTTTGAAGCAGATGCAGAGTTTATGCTGGTAACCATTCCTTTGCCTCCCTCTAGGACAACTCCTGTAAAGTTTTGTGAATGGAGGGGGTGAGGGGAGATCTACAACTCCCCTAATTATTTTTTTGCTAGCATTGATATAAAGATGAGTCACCGAGGAGGGGGATGATGAGTAGGATTAAAACATCCTCCATAGGTTTACTTTTATTAATTAATCAATTACACATTTATTGAGCTCCAACTAGATGGAAAACGTTGTCCTAGGTGTTTTATAGAAAACAAAGATAAATCATTCATCCATTCAATAAATCTGAGAGGTAGGGAGTCAGACATGTGTACGTGAACATAAGACAGGGAGTGAAATTTTGGGTAAGTTGGAGGAGGATTGCTAAGCGCTAACCTGCCACAGAGGTCTCATTAGTTCTTAATTCTTTTTTTTTTTTTTTTTTCTGAGTGGGAGTCTCAATCTGTCACCCAGGCTGGAGTGCAGCGGCATGATCACAATGATCATAGTTCATGACCGCCCCAACCTCCTGGGCTCAGGAGATCCACCCACCTAGCATCCTGAGTAACTGGGACTACAGGCTAATTTTTTGTAGGTGCGAGGTCTCACTATATTGCCCAGGCTGGTGTTGGACTCCTGGGCTCAAGCAATTCATCCACCTCAACCTCCCAAAGTGCTGGGATTACAGACGTGAGCCACTGTGTATTAGGTTAAAATTTCCAGTAGGGCCTCCAAAAGGTTAGGTCAGACCTGCTGGGGTGGGGTTGTGTGATCCAGTGTGTGTGAAAGATGCAAAGAATTGCACAGTAGTTAGATTAGAAAAACATAGTTTACTTAGAAAGTAAAAGAAAGAGAGAGAGAGAGAGAGGAGAGTCACCTCCCCAAGGTAGGGGAGGGGACCAAAGCTTAGGAAAACATGGCCTGGTCATAGCTCAAAGAACAGGTGTCCACACCATAGCTTAGCAAGGCAATGGTGAATGACTGCTCAAGGTTGAATGCTTTTAACCCTTCCCTTTGATGGAGGCAGGTTATTAAAATGATTGGGTGGTGGTCTGCTCCACATCATCATGGAGGGCAGGTAAGCACAGGTAACTGACACCAGGTGATGGGCAGCAGGCAGATGGGTGGGCCAGTCACATGATTGCTGCCATGGTGATGGAGTCTATCTGTGTCATGAAGGTGACGAAGGGCTGATTAGGTTAACTTGGGTCTTATGGGTGGAGGCAAATACTTGAAATAGAAAAACTAACTAGGATTGGGCGTGGTGGCTCAGCCTGTAATCCCAGCACTTTGGGAGGCCAAGGTGAGAGGATTACCTGAGCCTGGGGGTTCGAGACCAACCTGGGCAACTTGGTGAGACCTCATCTCTACAATAAATCACAAAAAAATAGCATGGTGGCATGCATCTGTAGTTCCAGCTACTTGGAAGGTTGAGGCGAAAGGATCGCCTAAGCCCAGCAGGTCGAGGCTGTGGTGGCTGTGAGCGTGCCACTGTACTCCAGTCTGGGCAACAAAGAGTGAGACTTCAACTCAAAAAAAAAAAAAAAAAAAAAGCTAATGAGTACAAAAAAAGCTGGGGAGGGGCTTGTAAAACAATTATCAATAGCTACCTCTGAGAAACTGGTTCTGTCCTTGGCTAGTGATTAGAGGGTAAAGTGAACTGCTAGAAAAACATGACAAAGCTAAGCAATGTTAAAATGACTCTATGTTATGTCCTTTCACCGTGCTTGACCTAGTTCTTCCTTGATTCTGATGACATGTTATGAAAATGATTTCCCCATATAACACGCTTTTAGATTTCTGAACAACCCTGTGAGGTAGGAAGGGCAGGTAGTATGCCTCCCATTTTATGGGACGCTAAGGCACAGAGTGATTTGAAGACTCGTCCCCAGCTGCACAGGGAACAAGTGGCAAAACTTTGTTCGAACACAGGCCTTCTGACTC
>CAUYQG010184529.1:0-33369 GCA_963574415.1 Tarsius wallacei
AGAATAGCCAGTTTTCCCAGCACCATTTACTGAATAGGTTCTCCTCTCCCCATTGGTAGGTGGTGGAGGCTTTGTTGAAGATGAGTTGGTTGAGAAATTGAGGTTTTGCTTCTGGAATCTCAATTCTATTCCATTGGTCTAATGCCTGTTCCTGTACCAATACCAAGCTGTTTTGATGATTGTAGCTCTATAGTAGAGTTTGAAGTCTGACAATGTGATACCACCTGCTTTGTTTTTTTTGCTGAGGATTGTTCTGGCTATTCTTGGTCGTTTGTGTTTTCATATGAATTCCTGTGTTGTTTTTTCTAGGTCCGAGAAGAATGTTGCTGGTAATTTGATGGGTATTGCGTTGAATCTGTAGATTGCCTTTGGTAGGATGGACATCTTTAATTTAAATGTTCTGTAGCATTCTTGCTTTGAAAAAAAGCAGTTGAGCCATTGCTTTATTATATACTGGTCGAACCAGGTGATCGCCATGTTTCCTAGCTTTGGCCCCCTCCCCTACCTTGGGAAGGTGAATCTCCTCTCTCTCTCCCCGCCCAACTTACTTTCTAAATAAACTATATTTTCCTATCTCAAAAAAGAGCAAAAGCAGTTGGAGCTCAGGAGCACAATAAGAATTAATAACTTTTCTTTGAAAATACATGCAATTTTGGAGCTGTCAATTTTAACTATGTCTTCTTAAATACTTTTTCTTCTAGAATCCAACTGGGCAGATGAGTTTGTTTTTTTTTTCTTTTTTAATTCCATTATAGAAGTAATAGCCCTGTTTTGGTGTTTGTAAGCAGATAATATTCTGCTGCTGACTGTCTTTGCAGTAATGCATTGCTCTGAATTCTGAATTCTATTATTTTACATCTACAGCAGCGTAAAGTGTATTTTTTATAAACAGCAAACTTCACCTCATAAAAATTCATTACATAAGGGCATAAACAAGTGCTTTTCCTTCTAGTCATTGGCAGTAAGTGATTCATCAGTTTTCCACAGAAAACCAATTTCATTGCAGATGTTTTGTAATTTCTAGTCCCTCTGAATTGTAGAACCATATCACACAATCCCAATGCAAAGAATGTAAGGACTTTTTTTAAAGGTCTGTGGTTATTCTCTTTAATAGGATTGAATATCATTTGCTGTCTCATCAGTTTTTTAAAAAATTAAGAAATCAGTCTCCTTTCCTGCATTTGTTGATTGTACACTTAGATGTATAACTGGTAGAAAATTCAAATCCAGCATAATCCTTGATGTCTGAAAGCAGGAACATTTATTCCTTTTCAGCTGAGGTCAAAGCAAAAATATTAAGAGAAACAAAAATTTATCCAAATCTAAATTGTCTGTCTTTAAAATTGCTTATTTTACTCTTCTACCTCAGGGTGTGGGAAGGTGGGCAGAAAGCTGGGGGAAACTCAGCAAGTATTCACCTTCTAGTTTACAGTAGAGTGCCTGAGAGTTGTTGTTGGGTAAATTACCTCAGCTTATACTTGAGCTTGGTTTTGTTCAGTGTTTCAAGGTTAGGAAAGGGAAAATGGGTTTTCAAGTATGAAGTACAGAGATGGGGGCAGGGAAGCCTGTAGACTCAGTGATGGCTTAAGACCATAAATGAAAATTTCTCAGAAATACTGACAAAAGGAAAATTGAACATCTCCTAAAACCTTAGGAAATTACAGTCCAATCTTTTTAAAAAACAGCATCCTTGGATTGAGAAGTTGAATCAGAAGCATGATAATTAAATTTACTAATAATACAAAGTTACGAGGTATTACGAGGGTGAGGTGACAGATTTTCATGATAACCAATTTGATTCTGAAGCTGGTCCTTATTTAATTCTCTGCCTGCCTTTGCAGCTCTGGTTACCCACATATTTCCTTTAATGAGTTACATAAGTTACATGGAGTTGTCATAGCAGGGCCGTTCTTATTGAGAGGTTCCTAAGTGTATTTTAGAGGAATAAATATCCCATGAGTCTGCTGTATTCCTGGAATTCCGTCATCAGTGGAAAGTAGTATCTCTGTAAAAGCAGAGCTTTATCTAAGTAGTTTGCCCAAGATTACACAGCAAGGGTGAGAACTAAGGTCTTTCTGACTCAAAATCCACTCTGCAAAACCAAACCGCACAATTTCTCTCACAATTTCTCCCAGAGACTCATTGTTCAACTGGTTTGTTCATACCCTGTATGTTACACTGATCTCAACAAAAAGCAGATGAAACTTCCTTTTAGAGTAGTGGCAATATTAGAGCAAACTGGTTAGAGTATCCTGAGGAGCTATGTTATAATTGAGAAATAGGAAAGACACAGTGTGTTCTTGAGATACTTGGATACTTGAGAGGAACAGCCCATGTCAAATAATTTCTTTGACCCAAAAAATGGAGATGATTCAGAAAAGGGAAGTTATTACTGTTTTCTTAGAACTCAGCATTGTGCCTTGTCCTTGGTGATACTCAATTATTACTTAAATGGATAGGAGAATAAATATCAAGAGAAAAGTAAAACATCCAGAAAGACTCATTAACATACTAGTGAAGTTATTTTCTGATGGTGTTGTTTTTAATAATAATATTAAATAGTTGGGAGTATAGAGAAATTAGCATCTTCTTAAACTACAGTAGGAGCATAAATTGTTTTGGAGAGCAGATTGGTTATATGTATCAGAAGCTTCTTTTTCACAAGAATTCATAATGTTGAAATTTAACTCTGCTAATAGGGAAATTTATTTACTGGGATACTCATGCCTATTTACTGTGGTAAAAATTGTCAACAACCAAAAATCTCCAATAGGAAATAAGTAAATCATGCCATAAAATAATATTTAATAACATGGTTATGGATTATTAATGATTATCATTCATTAAAAATTGGTTATAGACAGAATATGCAATATCATCCTTTTTTAAAACCACAAAATGTTTATACTTTTATATTTATGTAAATCCATATCAAAAGACTGGGGAAATTTGTAGCAAAATGTTGGCAATAGCGATCTTTGGGAGATTTAGGAAATTTTTCTTTTCTCCACTATGATTTTTTCTGTTCTCCAAATTTTCTATAATCAATACATAATTCTTTTATAAAGAGAAAAAATAACTCAAAAATATAAAGGCGAGCAACAAAATGAGAAACATATTTTTAAA
Source organism: Tarsius wallacei (assembly GCA_963574415.1). Taxonomy (NCBI): domain Eukaryota; kingdom Metazoa; phylum Chordata; class Mammalia; order Primates; family Tarsiidae; genus Tarsius; species Tarsius wallacei. The sequence goes on from CAUYQG010184529.1 coordinate 3,127, forward strand.
TTATATGGAAGATAAAGGTTTAATGACCATAAGCCCCAACAAGAAAGAATAAACACGAAGACACAAAGAAATAATTACCAGAAGAGAAGTAAATCAAATGGCTAATAAACTTATAAAAATATGTTCCACTTGACCAGCAATCAAAGAAATGCTAAGTGGAATAACAATGCACTATATGAATATGAATATTTATTAATGAAAGTTCAGTAATGCTGTACTTAAGGAAAGCAATTTTCCAGTATGAATGAATAGCTTAAACAACTCATAGCTTTTGATACAAGATTTCCACTTCTCAGAATCTATCCTACAAAAGCATTCAGAAATGGGGGCAATCATTTATGTAAGAAATGTACTTCATGAGGTTATATATGCTTCTAGGATTCACATATGTTAACGTTAGAGGAATTTATGGAATGTTAGGAAAGTGTATGTTGAGTTGTTTGAGGTGTTTTGACTGAGACTGAAAGTAAACAAAGAGGATATATACCCTAGAATCAAGACAAAGTTGATAAAGAGGATGACATAAGCCAGGCTCGGTGGCTCAGCCTGTAATCCCGCGCCTTGGGAGGCTGAGATGAGTGGATTGTCTCAGCCCGCAGGTTCGAGACCCGCCTGGGCAACTTGGCGAGACCTCATCTCTACAATAAATCAAAAAAAATTAGCCAGGCATGGTAGCGCGTGCCTGTGGTTCCAGCTACTTGGAAGGCTGAGGCGGAAGGATCGCCGGAATCCAGCAGGTCGAGGCTGCGATGGCCGGGAGCGGCCACTGTACTCCAGTCTGGGCGACAGAGTGAGACCCCAACTCAAAAAAAAAAAAGGATGGCATAGTATTTTGCCATAAGTCCTGCTTACACCCTTATGAAATAAGTATGACCCTATGTCTTATTCAGCATTCCTCAGGGAAACAGAACCATTAAGATGGGGACAAGGGGAGAATATAAGGAATTGCCTCATACAACTGTGGAGGCTGAGGAGTCCAATCTGTAGGATAGGCTGGCAGAAGAGTCAATGCTGCAGTTCCAGTCCAATGGCTAGCCAGCTGGAAAATTCCCATCTGTTGGGGTAAGGTCAGTCTCTTTGTGTTACTCAGACCTTTAACTGATTGGATAAGGCCCACTCACATTGTGGAGAGCAATCTTCTTTACTCAAAGTTCACAAATTTAAATGTCAATTTCGTTCAAAACACCTTACAAAAATTCCTGGGATAATGTTCTACCAGATATCTGGGCACCCTGTGCTTCAGTCAAACTGACACATAAAATTAACCATCATACCCTATCATGGAGGGGCTAAAAGGTATTCTCTTTTATACACTGTTGGTGGGAATGTGAATTAGTACAGCCATTATGGAAAGCAGTATCAGAATTCCTCAAAAAGCAAAAAATAGAACTAGCGTAGGATCCAGCAATTCTTCTATTGAGTATTTATCTAAAGGAAGGGAAACCAATATGTTAAAGAGTTATCTGTACACCCACGTTTATTGCAGCTGTATTCACAATAGCCAAGATACGGAATCAACTTTAAGTGTCCATCAACAGTTAAATGGATAAAGAAAATGTGGTATATATACACAAAGGAATATTATTCTGCTATAAAGAAAGAATGGAATTCCGTCATTCACAGCAACATGGATGAACCTAAAGCCTGTTATATTAAGTAAAATAAGACAGACACAGATGGATAAATATTGCAATGTTCTCACTCATGTGGAAACTAAAAGAAATTGAACCCATAGGAGAGAGTAGAATTGTGGTTATTAAAGGCTGGAAAGGGCAAAGAGGAGGTGAGGATGGGGAGATATTTGTTAATGGATGCAAAATCACAGCCACATAGGAGGAGTAAGTTATATTGTTCTACAGAAAAACCATTTAATGTATATTTTCAAAAAGCTAGAAGAGAATTTTAAATGTTCACAGCACAAAGAAATGATAAATGTTTGTGTTGATGGATTTGCTAATTATCCTGATTCGATCATTACTTATGGTATGTATCAAAATATCACTCTGTATTCCATAAATATTACAATTATTGTATGTCAAGTAAAAATTTTTAAAATGTTTAGCAAAAATATGACAGGTAAATAAAAAAGTTCTCAGGAAAATTCCTGTTGGAAACAGATGTATCAAATACTGCTTTGTGGCCCAAGGGACAAAACCTGACCAGAGTGGAGAGAGAAGCTTTCTTTTCATCCTTAAGTAGAACATAGCAAAGGTCTGATGAAATGAGCATTTAAAGTGTTTGGCACTATATTGCTACCTCACACATTTGCAGCCCTGTGAACTGGAATGCAAGGCCCCATTCTCAAGTGGTCATTTGTTACATAGATGTAGATCAGTAGATAATTATTTAAAATAATCCCTTATAATATTAAACCTGATTTTAGACTATACTAATGCCAAATGGCAATGAACTACGAAAGGTTGCCACATAAAACAGAGCAAATATTATTTTGAGTTTTCTTCTGCATGTTGACCTAGTTTCAAGTAACAATGGTCATATGCTAAATTCAAGAATAGTTGGTATATCATAAAGATGTTTATTTCTAGTCACTTGATAAATAATATTTGAAATATGTTTCAGTTAGTTTGTTAGATCAAGCTAGCAGCGACTGATGGAAAAAACAAAGACACTGTTTTTTATGTAATTGCTCCTGCTGTTGCTATTTTTAAGTGCTCATCACATGGTAGGCATTTTATAAATGAATATTTATAAATGTATTTCCCATAAATTAAAAAGAATCCCTCTTTTTAAATGATAATGTATTTGAGTTTCACTGAATTCGTTGTCGTTTACTGTACCACTGATCTTTTCAATGTTTATGTTCTATTTTTTATTATTCTGATTACATTATTTTAATCAGAAATAGGTTTTTGTATAAAAACTTGCTAAACTCAAGGTTCATTTTGCTAAGAACATTAACTATTAGATACTCTGATCTGTTAGAATTAAAACTTAACTGATTATCATTATCCCCAAACCCATGTTTATACTATGTTCTTTTATTTGTATCACCATCTATTTCATTACAATCAAAGAAAAACTGTAATTATTTCTTGACTTGTCTTTGTCTCTCACTCTGGCATCCAGTTGGTCTGCAAGCCCTATAATTCTACATTTGATTGTCTTACGTATTCTTTCTTCCCATTCCTCTCCATTTCTACTTCCATGCCCTACTTTGGATTGTTGTAATTGCTGACCTCCTTGCCTCCAGTTCAGCGCACACTCTGTCTCTGATAATGATGCTTTCTATTTAAATTATAATATCCAGTGAGGGCTATGAGTTGGAAGGCAGAATTTGTTACAAGATGCATAGCAACCTTATGAACCAGGAAACAGAATCTTTATCTTCCTGATCTTCCGTTTATACTTTGAAAAGACAGAAGCAACATTATCTGTGTAACCTGCTGGCTCAACTTCCTCTTGTCCTTCTTAGTGGGCTGTTTTCTTTCTTTCCTTCCTTCCTTCCTTCCTACTTGCCTGCCTGCCTGTCTTTCTTTTTTTTCAGTTTCTTCCAGCATTCTCCCTGCTGCTTCAAATACTTACTGCTTAAGTATTTGAAAAAATACCTTTCATATCAACTTACTTTTTTTTTACCAGAAAAGTTTATTTTTCTTAAATTAATTGGTCAATTTAACATGCAATGAAAACAAAGTATTAATATTTATTAGTCTTACTTTCTTACTTTAGTTAAATATAGATACTTCATATTTAACTTACTTCAGTTAAATACAGATACTTATGTAAATATAGGTATTATATTTAAAAAGTCAGGTTCTACTGAAAACTTGCATCTTAAAAATGGTGTCCTAGCTGTCAACTATCTCAAGTCAAAGCAATTTTATACAGAAACACAGAATAACACTAGCTATCTGATTACCTACATTCAAAAATCTGGGGAACACAGGCACATATTCCAGCCAAAGTCCAATCAAGATTTCGTCCACAACTCTTCAGAACAGAATAATCCCTCAATTCTAGTACAATTTTTAGACTAAAGCTAATCAGGTACCTACAGTAAAATCGTAGTCAACTGAAGCAAACAGTATACAGGTATGCAAATATTAAAAGTTAAGTATTTTCTGAGGTTTTTTTTTTTTTTAGTCTTTGTATTTGAGAGAATATTTCTGTTACAAGAACTAAATCAAATTCTACCTCTTCCATTCCACGGTCAGCTCTTATCTGTTGTCATAGATTTACTGACCGTAACACTTATTTGACAAGTAATCATAAAATCACAAGCTTGAAATAATTTTTTAAGAGAATTCTTCTATAAAACCGTTATCAATTAGGTATCCAGACTCCATTTTGTTACATTTAGTAACTGAGTTCATAGTTTTCCAAGAAAATCAGTTATGCTTTTTCAACAGTTTTATTTACTTAAAGTGTTTACCTACCATTTCAAAATCAATGTCTTCTAATCATAGTATATCCCTTTAAAACCATTAGAAATAGTTGAGCCTTCCCCAAGAGAGTCCTTTACATGCTTGAAAACAAAGCATGGCTGTTTTCCTTTTTTTTTTTCTTTTTTTTTTGAGTTGGAGTCTCACTCTGTCGCCCAGACTGGAGTGCACTGGCCGCTCCCGGCCACTGCAGCCTCGACCTGCTGGACTCCGGCGATCCTTCCACCTCAGCCTTCCAAGTAGCTGGAACTACAGGCACGTGCTACCACACCCGGCTAATTTTTTAATTTATTGTAGAGATGAGGTCTTGCTTGCCCAGGTGGGTCTCGAACCCGCGGGCTCAGGCAATCCACTCACCTCAGCCTCCCAAGGCACGGGATTACAGTCTGAGCCACCGAGCCCGGCTGGCTGTTTTCCTTTACTCACAATTAGTCAACCATCTCATCCCAACAACCACACACCTATGCAGTGAACAGAAGCTGGGTCACAGGGTTGAATGAGTTGAATGCAAGTCAGGCCACATGCTATGTGCTAAGTGTTGAGTCCTAATGTGGGACTGTATCCACCCATAGGAGAAAATGTCTTTTTATAATTTTTACAAAGTAACCTCCATCTGATTTCCTTTTCATGCTTCTTGCCTGTGAGATTTAATTCATCTTGAAAAGGCACCCTCTTCTGTTGAGACACAGTTGTCATATAGGTCAGGGAGCCTGTGTTCTTTACATGACATTACTTCAAATCTCCCCTTTGTTTCCTTCCTAAATTTTTCTATTGTTATCACCATGCTGAAATCACTAGTTTCTCAAAGATTTTTCTTAATCTAGTTTTGTTTGTTTGTTTGTTCTGTATTGTTATGCAGTAAGTTACACTGTAGTGTCATTTTAATTATCTCTTGATTTTATTCAGAAGCTCTTTGTTGTTGTTCTTTTATTTTGTTTTTGTTTTCTTTTAGCTGGGATCTCACTCTGTCATCCAGGATGGAGTACAGTGGCACAATTATGGCTCACTGCAGCCTCGACTTCCTGGACTCAAGCGATCCTTCCACCCAGCCTTCTGATTAGCTGGGACTACAGGCACGTGCCAACATGCCTGGTTAATTTTTGATTTTTGTATAGAGAAGTTCTGACTACATTGTCCAGGTTGGTCTCAAACTCCTGGACTCAAGCAGTTCTCTCATGTTGGCCTCCCAGAGTGCTGGAATTAAAAGCATGAGTCATCTTGTCCAGTCTTCAGTAGCTCTTATCTAATTACCTTATCAAAGCTAAACTTTTTGACCTGGTTTTTAAAGACTGTTATACACTGGATCTATCTTACTTGAAAATTTAACTCAAGGGGTTCAAACCTTAACTGCTTATTATTACCCCCCCCATTTCTTTACTGTGTATCACCATCTATTTCATTATAATCAAAGAATAGCCATAATTATTTCTTGACTTGCCCTCTCTCACTGTGGCATTCAGTTGGTCTCCCAGCCCTGTAATCCTATACTTGATTGGCTTACTATTCTTTCTGCCCATTACTGTCTATTTCTACATCTGTACCCTAGTTTGGATTGTTAATAATCACTGACTTCCTTGCCTCCAGTCTAGCTACACAGTCCATCTCTGACAGTGACACTTGCTATTTAAATTTTAAATTATTCAGGCCCCTACATGGTTTTAAAGCTTTTTTGATGGCTTCATATTTAAGAGGAAAATTGTCCAATTCATTTGGTATGGTTTCAAGACACTTTGATTCTTTGCCCATTTGCTCTTGACAAAGGAAACACATTAGACTCCCTGCATTTTGTGTTTCAGACGAGGGATACCCCAACCCTCGGGCCAGTACTGGTCCATGCCTGTTAGGAACCAGGCTGCACAGTAGGAGGTAAGCAGTGGGTGAGTGGAGCTCCATCGTACTGTCAGATCCACAGTGGCATTAGATTCTCCCAGGTGTACGAACCCCATTGTGAACTGCACATGGGAGGGATCTAGGTTGCAGATCCTTAGAATCTAATGCCTGATGATTCCCCCTACCCCCTCCAACTCCCCCTCTACCCTGTGCATGAAAAATTGTCTTCCACGGAATTGGTTCCTGATGCCAAAAGGGTTGGGGACCACTGCTTCAGATGATTCCTGCTTCTTTATAACTCTGATACTTTCCACTTGTTCACAAATATCAACAGCTATCATGACTAAAACAAGCTATTATCTTTGCTTCTAGTTCATGTCAGTTATCAGTAGCCTTAAATAATAATCACTCTTCATAATCAAAGTAGGAACTAGAGGTTGCGATTAATTTATTATTAATAGAGTAAGTCCCCTAAAGATGGCACTTTACATTTTACCATGATTTCTGACTGTTTTCCTACTTTTAAATGTATGACATAAACATATCACTTCCACTCTTAGTAGACTCAGCCTTGTAAATGGCAACAGCATAATCAAATACAGTATTGTTTGTACCCTTTGCTTATTATCTAACACTTAATAAATTTTATATACTCTCTTACTCTAAGAACTTTTCTTTTTTTTCTTTTGAGTTGAAGTCTCTTTCTGTTGCCTAGGCTGGAGTGCAGTGGCACAATCACAGCTTATTACAGCCTTGAACTCCTGGGTTTATGTGATCCTCCTACCTCATCTTCCCAAGTAGCTGGACTGCAGGCATGCACCACCACACCCAGGTTATGTTTTTTATTTTTTGTAGAGACAAGGTCTTGCTGTGTTGCCCAGGCTAGTCTCAAACTCCTAGGCTCAAGCAGTCCTCCCATCTTGGACTCCCAGAGTGCTGGGATTACAGGCATGAGACACCATGCCCAGCCCAGGATTTTTCAAATCCTGTTCTGCAGGTCCACAGAATAGGGAATCTTAATTTAAGAGCTTGACCACATTTACTGAAACATTTACTAATAATTTTCCCCCCTTCTAAGTAACATTAGAGATTTTTCACCTGTGAAGAGCTATCTCTGAATCTGTTTTAAATTTGGTCTTGCTATATTCTGTTGAAATATTAAGATGTTTTAATTAAAAAAAGAAAGGTATTATCGGCAGAAAGCTTGCTTGGCTCCTTGTCATCAAGACTTTCTGACAATTCAAGTAGAGGCAGGGTAGATAAAAAGCCTTCTAGGGGTTTAAAATAATGTGAAATCCAGAGGTGGAAGGGTGGGTTGAAACAAATCTAAATCTCAGATACACCAGGCTATCCAAATGTCCTACATTTTCCAGAAGTGATAGAGATCTGGTGTCTCTCTCTAATAGCTCAATACCCTCTTGCTTGAGCAACATATTACTTAGAAATAAACAAATAATCAAAAACAACCACTCTTAGAGAACTTAAGTATTTGAATTAATTGAAAGTTCAATACCTAACTGACTTCAAGTTTATCTCAGAAGATTCAAACCTCAAGAAGGAGGAACAACTGGCCAGATAATAGTCCCTGGGGATGTGCCACAGCCAGACTGCTCTAGGAAGCCACAGATAGGAAGTGTAAGTTTGGGAGCCCACACTGAAGAAGACAGTGCATGAAAATGAAACTGGATAAAGCAGTCTGCAACATCACAGATCAAGAAGAAAAATAAACAGTAATTTTAAGATTTGTATCTTAATTTCTTTGTCCTTTCTATGGAGCGAATCATAAATATTTGTGCTGTTTAAATAGTATTTGCCTCATTTTGAAAAAAACAAGTCACTAGAATTGGTTTCCATGTTATCAATCAATGAGGAGACTGGGAACGGATTTTAGTTACCTATGAAAACAGTGGAACTATCTAATTGTGGTTAGAACAAATCATAACCCCAAAATCTTTAGGAATCTGATTCAATTCAGCTTGTTTTCATAGCAAGCATTCCATTACCTTATCTGAATTCTAACAGTCCTTAAAAGGTGTTTTTCAAACTGTATATCATGACCCACGATGGTTCATTAAGTCAATTTAGTAGGCCGAGATCAACTATTTTAAAAACTGAAATAAAATAGAATTAATTAAGCAAAGGAGAAAATAAACATTCTTACACATGAAAAGGGTAATGTATTAGGATAAGCTAATCTATACTTGATAACTATGTCTTTAGCACAATAAAAATTTCCTCCTCACTTTTGCAAAGCCAGTGTAGGTTAGATGAGACTCCTCTGTCTTACAACCTTACAATCTGGAACATGTCATTTCCAAATCAGGGTGTCACCTGCAGTAGTGAAGAGAGAGTTTGAGGGTCATACGATGTATATGTAAGAACCAATCCTGTAAGGGGCTTATTTCACTTCTGCGCATATCCCATGGGTCAGTACTTGACTGAGTGGACCCAATCTGAGTGTAAGGAAAGCTGCACAATGCAGTCTTCTTGAGCACACAAAGGAGAAAGTGGAAATGGAATTTAGTCCACAGCTCTATTTTTATACCCACTCAATGTACTAAACATTTATGAGCTTCTGTAGAAAAGGCAGTTTAGCTATTTTAACAAATACCTCATCTTTCTTGGAATAATAAGCTGAAGGGCTTTTTATTTTTCTGAAGAGAAGATACTCTTTATCATCATTGGTATAAAAACCCAAGTTTATTTTTATGTATTTGGATTTTCCTATCAAGTTAACTAAACTGACATGTATTGAACACCTGCTGGTGTATCAGACCCTGAGGAAGAATCAAAGATGGATGAGACAACAGTTCTTCCTGTTTCTCTGTCACCCTTTTCAATATCATCATTTCCCAAACCATGTGTTCCCACTGTGCTACACAAGGCCCTGATAGATACACTTAGAGACTGTCTTTTGCCTTAAAAATTTGGAAGTATGCAAAATTTCTTATTCTGAGGAAACTTCTTACATGATTGTGAAGAATGTCAATTCTACAAAGCCACCAATAACAATTACTGGGGAAAGGAGACCATATTTAGAAAATGGTGCCGGAAAAACTGACTAACCACATGCAGAAGAATGAAACTGGATCCCGACCTATCACCATGTACAAAAATCAACTCTAAATGAATAAAGACCTACACGTAAAACCTCAAAATATAAGTATTCTAGGAGAAAACTTAGGAAGTACCCTCATGCACATTGGAATAGGCAATGAATTGTTGACCAAGTCCCCAAAGCGAATGCCATAGGTGCTAAGATAGACAAGTGGGACCTCATCAAACTGAAAAACTTTTGAACAGCAAAAGAAACCGTCAAGAGAGCAAAGAGACAATTCACAGAATGGGAAAAAATATTTGCAAATCATGCATCTGACAGAGTCCTAACATCCAGAATCTACAAGGAACTGAGACAAAGTAAGAGGGAAGAAACAAACAACCCTATTAAAAAGTGGGCAAAGAACATGAACAGATGCTTCTCAAAAGACGAACTACAAGGAGCCAACAGACACATGAAAAAAATGCTCAATCCCACTTATATCAGAGAAATGCAAATCAAAACTACAATGAGATACTACTAACTCCAATAAGGATGGTTATCATTAGTAAGTCAAAAAACAACAGATGCTGGCATGGATGCAAAGAAAAGGGAATGCTTCTATACTGTTGGTGGGAGTGCAAGCTAGTTCAACCCCTGTGGAAAGCAGTGTGGAAATTCCTATAATAACTAGAAATTAACCTTCCATACAATATAGCAATCCCTCTCCTGGAAATATACTTGGAGGAACATTCGGGAAATAATGTAGAACATGTGTTCTACAAATAAGACACCTGCATGAACATGTTTATTGTCACCCTATTCATAATAACAAAAATATGGAACCAAGTCAACTGGCATCAAAAGTGGACTGGATAAAGAAAATGTGGTACGATGGAGTATTATGCACCCATAAAGAAGAACAAAATCATGGATTTTGCACCAAATTGGATGGAGTTGGTAGAACATCATACCAAGTGATCTATCACAAAAACAAAGAACTGAATATGGCGTGTTCTCACTGATAAGTGGGTCCTGAACAATAGTCACATTAGCACAAGGGAGGAATTGAGCACTGCTAGGGGAGGAAGTGAGGAAGGAAGGTGAAGAGTGCTTGACAACACGAAGGGAACCTGGTTCACTATGAAGGGGAGTAAGGACCAACTGGAAGCCCAAACTTCACCTGCATGCAGCCTACTTATGTGGTGAATCCTCTCCTGTACCCCACATCTCTATAATAAAATTTTTTAAAAATTTTAAAAATAAATATTAAATTATATATTAAAAAAAAGAATGTCTGTTCTTGTGAAGACTTGATGGTGGGCTAGATTACTTGTCTGAACTTCTGATTCTTTTTGCTCACACTGTCTCAATGAATTCTTCATCAGTTGTTCCTTAGTCTTAAAGCCTTGGTGTCTGCTTCTGACTAGATGTCACTATTAATTGAATTTTGTCCACCAATTCATATGTTGTATCCCAAAACCTCAATGTGACTTTATTTGAGGATAAGAATTTTAGGAAGTAATTAAGGTTAAATGAAGTCATGATGGTGAGATCATAATCTGATAGAACTGGAGGCCTTCTAAGATAAGAAAGAGATCTTTCTCTTTCCACACTCCACAAAGGGAGGACAGACTATGTCAGGACTAGTGAGAAAGTATCCATCTGCAAGCCAGAAAGAGACCCCTCCATGGGACCTGACCACACAGGCACCTTGATCTTAGACTTCCAGCCTCCAAAACTGTGATAGATTAAATTTCGGTTATTTATGCCATCGAGTCCATGGTATTTTGTTATGGCAGGCTGAGATGACTAAGATAGATGGCTACTTAAATAATCAATAATGAGGTATATAAATATTTAGTGTCTTCTTCCCTATGCAGAATCCCTTTGCCTATCCCAGAGTTCATTACTCCCATCTTTCACTTCATACATCACACTCTATTATTATTGTGTGCATAGTCTCTCATCTATTAAAATGTAAGTTCCTGGAGAGTAGGGACTAGTCTAAAGACTAGTGGTGAGTACACACAAAATAAATATGGGTCGCTAAAAACTGTCACTTATTAAGTATTGGGTCAGGTGTTTTATGTATGTTATCTATCTTAAAACTTATACTAACCATAAGCGATACGCATTATTATATTCATTCATTTTGCAAATGAGAAAACAGGTTCCATAGGTCTCCAGTGTCATATTATAAGCAATCAACAATGTATGTTGAACTCCATTTATGTTAAAAGCCTCCTCACTTCTTTTTCTCTCTATCTTGTCCACCATTAGGGCTTGATTTTGGAACCCTAACTCAGCCCTAATCACTGAATTATCTCTAGGCATTACCTATTTCTACACTTTCCACTATCTCTGTCACCTAAATTCCCTTGCTTTCCTTGTTCCATGTCCTTAATACATTGTCATCTATGTTATTGGAGTTGAGATTTTGATTAAAACAATGTGATATTGTAATACTGAGTGCATCTATATTTAATTATTTAACAATTACTTTACTTAGTGTGCTAGTCATAATAGCATAGCTAATGAATCAATTTAATTAAGTTGAAGCATGTTTGTTGTTTTCTTTTAAAAATATAATCTGATTCTCTTCTTCATCATATTTATTGCTACAAAATTACAAGCTAAATTCTTTGTTAAATTGCTTAAATTCATTGCTATCAGGAGCATAAATAATTACCATCACAAGTCTTTAATTACTTTCGCCACCCATAGTAGGGACTCACAAATGACATAAAATATGAATTTCTTAAACTATTGCAAACAAAAGAACAGCAAAGCTTTAGGCTCCTTAAAAGTCATACATATTTTGATGATTCAGATAATAAGCAGCAATATAAATAGATTAATACAATTAAGTATTATTCATATCCATTCTCTGGTATAGTTGGTCCAATACAGCATAATGCCATTCTAAGGTTGAGAGAAGTCCTGGTAGCTGAAGATTTTAATATGCCAGCTTAAAACAAGTGCTTCATTTAAATTCGATTGACTGTCCTCCAAGTATATGACCTTGAAATATTTCTAAGTGATTTTTTGTTAGATGCAAACCACAGCAAGTCAGATTAAAAATAATACCGATCATGACCGATAATATTTTCAAAATGAGTTTGTTCCTAATTACTGAGAATGATTTCTGTCTTGTGTTTTCGATTATCATCTTAATTTAATAAAAGATCTCCAAGCTTTAGATCAAAGATATTTCCACTATAGCTTTTACATAAGTTAATACTCTGCTGTAAGAACAATGGGAGCAGAACAATGGGACAGTATAAACTAAAGTCTCCATAGCAATTAATCTTCACTCAATTCTGGAATTCAGTTTTGGTTTGTTTGTTTTCATACTCTGAGAGCAGGGGTTTTGTGAAGAAAAAAATCAAAATTTAAAAATGGACCAAACTGCCCTACCAGATACATACACTATATTTGGATATGCCAAAAAAACAAAACAAACAATAAAAACCCTCTTACTGATAAGCTCTTACTGCAGTGTAACATTACATAGATGTCAAGCTGGATCCATTGATTCTAGCTTAAGAAAGAAAAAGAAAGAAAGGAAGGAAAGAAAGAAGGAAGGAAGGAAAGAAAGAAAGAAAGAAAGAAAGAAAGAAAGAAAGAAAGAAAGAAAGAAAAAGAAAGAAAAGAAAGAAAAAGAAAGAAAAGAATGAAAGAAAGAAAGAAAAGAAAGAAAAAAAAAGAAAGAAGGAAAGTGTTAAGGGACTGGTGTTGTTATTGACTTCTATTAAATTTTTATAATGGTTGTTAGTCCTGGGCCAGTTGCCCCTTAATTGTTCAACAAGGTCTTGAGTAGCTTTCTGCTAAAACAGTGTATTCCTATAGAATGCAATCTAACTGCAAATACTGGCTAACCATGAGTCATGTAAATTTCATTCCATGAAAAGCCACATGTATGTAAACTTCCCCCACTAGGAATACATTCATGCAACTATTAGATAGTCTAGATGATTCACACCACTGCCCTTGTTAAATCATTCAATGTGTATCTTTTGCATGTCTAGCAGTCAAAGCAAGAAGACATAGTTCCCACCCTTGACAAACATATAGGATGACAAATAGTCATTCAATGTGTCAGAAATTATTGTGTTTTAATCCTTACAACAACTGTTTTAAAATGTACATGTCACCATCCCCATTTTACAGATGGGGACAATAGCAACAATAAACTTGGGACTCAGACAGTTTCAATATTAAACCCAAGGTCAGAGAGCTAATCGGTTACAGAACTTGTGTTCACAACAAAGGTAGTTCTAGATAGTTCCAAAACCTATTTTCCTTTTATTGTTTTCTGTGTTCTTTTATCAACTTAAATATACAGAAGCTTGGAGAATCTATTTGGTTTTTGCATCTTCTCCAAATCATCTTCATTCATTATTCTTTAAAATTGACGTTTTCTGACCAAGTGTTGTGCCTCATGCCTATAATTCCAGCACTTTGGGAAACAGAGACCGAAGGACTGCTTGAGCTCAGAAGTTGGAAACCAGTCTGGGAAACATAGCCAGACTTTGTCTCTGCAAAAAGTTAAAAAAAAAAAAATTACAGGGGCTTGGTGACATGCACCTGTACTCCCAGCTACTAGGGAGGCTGAGGCAGAAGGATTGCTTTAGCCCAGGAAGTTGAGGCTATGGTGACTCTGATCATACTGCTGCTCTCCAGCCTGGGTGACAGTGAGACCTCAACTCAAAAAAAAAAAGAAAAAGAAATGACATTTTCCTATCTAGAATGCTCCATTTTTAATATATTTTGATTTCTATAACAAAAAAATACTATTTTAAGACATTTAGGTACTAAAATACCATACAGGAGCTTGTGCTATAAATACGTTTTTATTTCCCCCACATGCAGTGAGAATAGGTCCACAGAGACCACCTCAGCGGGAGTTCCATATTAGACCAGGCATGAGAGTGAAACAACCTTTGATTAGAAAGAGTGTGGCCATGAAGAAGCATGGCTTGAAGAAGAGCCAAAAAAACTCTCAGTCGTTCTAGAATCTGAGGAGTGATTTTTAACACGCCAGGAAGAAGTGAGTCAATACGGAAGAATGTAAATCAAAAGGGTACGTGTAAAAGGAAAAACACAGTCACTTTTATGCAAATTGAAATATTTGCTTTTGCCAAAAAGAAATTCTGGGAAAGATCTCGTCTTCACATCAGCAAAATGCAGGCAAGTTCCCATTTGTTTTCATCCCTCTGTCAGGAACAATTTTTCCAAACCAGTGAAGCATACAGGACTAGAATGGAAATGGGATGGATTGGAACTCATCTTTGCTATGAAATCACAAAAGGGGAAGAGAGGCAGGGGGGTTTTGTTGCCTGATGTTTGTACTTTTTTTTTCCCCTTTCTTTTGAGCAGTTTTTGAAATGGCCATATGAGCCATCTTGACCTCAGGGCTAAGGCTAAGACATTTCTAGAATATTTCTGGATTTAAATAGTAGACTGGAAGCCAAGAAATTCTTTTTTTTATTTTGTCCATCTTCTGTGGCAATGGAAATAAACTTCATTTTGTTATTTTAAAAAAATGTTTTTCTTATTTACGAAAGGCAATGGGTTTGGGGGACTTTTTAATATAAAAATACAATCTTAGTTTATAAAAACTCTTTGAGGAGTAGTTATCAAACTGATGTTTTGCACTATTATATTACGTAATATCTATTTGAACACATATTATTTGCAGTCTTGTACCTCCATGAAACTTTTTGAAAGAATTTATACCACTTAAAAAAAATTATCCATGGATTTTCAGAAATTCAAGAAGTCTTTATCAATATCTCCCTAGATATTTTTAATCTTTTCCCTAAAATCTCCATTTGTCAGTAAATTACTTTAATGTCTCAATTTATTTCCACAATGGTTCCTGTGTTAGTTTTTTCATGCTCTTTGGCAAATTACCTCAAATTTAGTGGCTTAAAGCTACATAAAGCTATTTATTATCTTACAGTTATTAGGTCAGAAGTTTGGTATGTCTCTCACCAAGCTAAAAGCAAAGTACTGGCAGGTTGTGTTCCTATCTGGAGACTTTAGGGAAAATCTTTGTCCTCCTCATTTGGCTATGGACAGAATTCAGTTTTATGCCATTGTAGGGCTAAGAGCCCTGCTTTCTTTCTGACCCTCAGCTGGGAACCTTTAGCTCTTTGGCACTTCTTTCTGGTCCTTGCACATGGTCTTATGTACCAGAATCCGCAATGGGGTGTTACATCTTTCTGACCACAGCTATAAAATGTTCTCAGCTTTTAAGGCCTCAGGTGATTACATCAGGTCCACCAAGATAATCCAGGATAATTTCCCTACTTTAAAATCCTTAAGCATAGTCACATATGCCAAGTTTCTTTTGGCTTGTAAAGTAACAAATTCACAAGGCATATTTAAGTATATTTAGGAGCCATTATGATGCGTACTACACTTCCTCCTACACAATAATGGAATTCTGGGTTTCTTCACATGATCTCTCTTTCTCAGTAACTTCCTCAAGTTTAGGTGGATCACTGCCCCAAAACGTATAATCTCAGAAGATGCAGTCAAGATCTATCACCATCCTTTTCTCATTGTTATCTCCTAATCTTTACTTGTGCATCCTCATTCAACTTTTCTTCACTCCTTTTTGCCAATGGCCTCCTTTTCCTATTGTTATCACCATGATTTTACTTAATTTCAGGATATTCCCATTCATGTCTGTGGTGCTCAAAACATGCACCAGATTTCCTCTAGACTTGCCCTTTTTTCGAGTAGACCACCCACTCAACACTCAGCTATCACAGTTCCTGGACCAAATCCAACAAAATGTACCCACGTTCAATTTTAACTGAGCCGTACTTTGGGACTTGCAGTTCTTCAATTCTTTAGTTTTTGAATATTAAATTTTAAATTCTTCCTCTCTGTCTCTTGCTTTTGGTCTACTGTCAGTTCTACACTACTGCTAGAACTTCTCTTTAACCCAGACATCCAGGTCTAACTTATTTTGGAGCTAATTATTCACTTATAATACACTTGTTAATTCATATCAGATGAACTTCGATTGGCAATTCATTGATCAAGTATTTATTTATAATCCCCCCTGTCCTAGAACAGTGTTAGTCAGAGAAACATTCCAATTGTCTCTGGTCACTCTGAGTTTACAATCTGCCTTCACTCGTCTTCCAACACAGCCAATCCATCCCCATGATGTAAAGCTTCAACAGTTCATTTACAAGTACTTAAAATTTTCTTGACGACTTGACTTTGTATTGATTCCACTGTGTAATTAGTTTTCCAAATACAGGTTCTGTGTTAGCGTAACTCACATCATTAGGTAAAATAATAAACATTAGATAATTAAATAAATAAATGTGGGAAAACCCTAAAGTCCACTTTCTCTTTTTGAATTTTTTTACTTTCTGAATAAAGGCTGTCATGAAGGACAGACATGACCAAACAAGATTTATTTGATGACCAGGTACATATATCAGTCTTTGCTCACTCATTTATTTAGTTACTTTACTACTGTTTTTCCTACAGTGATTATTTTGAAAATTTTCTGCTTTTCATAAACTACACACATATCTCTACTAACAACCTGTCCTACACATAACAGAAAAAATGAAGATCACCAGGTGCAAACTCTCTCTATTTATACCACTTATTTCTTTCAGATTTACTTATAATTGTAACCTTTCCTTTCTAGGCTAACTCTACCACTCACTTTAACTCACTGTGTAGACACTGCTGCTTTCCACAGATCTCGATACTTACTCCATCAATTATCCACCTCTCCTGAATCTTCCATGTCTTCTACACAATTGCCTACAAATCTGCTTGTTTCCCGCCTACTAAAAACTTTCCTATCAGTTTCTTTTATAACTTTTACTACTAAATTTTTCAGGAAAATATTCATTCTTACAAACTCTACTTCCTTTCTTTTTTTTTTGAGTTGGAGTCTCGCTCTGTCGCCCAGACTGGAGTGCAGTGGCCACTCCTGGCCACTGCAGCCTCGACCTGCTGGACTCCAGTGATCCTTCCGCCTCAGCCTTCCAAGTAGCTGGAATTATAGATGCGGCACTACCATGCCCGGCTAATTTTTGATTTATTGTAGAGATGGGGGTCTCACCAAGTTGCCAAGGTGGGTCTCGAACCCGCGGGCTCAGGCAATCCACTCACCTCGGCTCAAACTCCGCTTTCTCACATTGCATTTCCTTTTTAATCCCATAGATCTTATGACTGCCCATAAAATATTATTGAGACAATTATTTTAAAGGCCATTTATGATCCATTGGTCGCTTCTTAATTTTCATCCAGCTTGACCTCTCTATAAAAGGATACTATTAATAATCTTGCTATTTTTAAAACTGTCTTTCTTTGCTTCCATGGTGGTGTTCTATTTTTCTGACTGCTCATCTTAGCAGTATTAGACATTTATGACTGCTCTATCTAAGTCTCATTCACTGTTCCTTTGCTTATACATCTCATATCCAATCTTCCATTATTTCTTCTGGTCCATGGGAGACTTCTTCTTCCATTATTTCTTCTTGGCCCATGGGAGATTTCCTCCATACCTGCAATCTCAGTGGCCACCTCTACATTGATTACTCTGGAGCCCTATTGTCAGTCCTGATGGTTTTACAGATAACCAATATAGAATCTTTAAACAAGTCTTCTCTCATATTTGCAGAGCTTGGTTCAAGAATACAAATGGCATACCATCTTTCTAAATATTTTAAAATTATAAAGCAAGCTAACAAACTTAAATAAAATATAGTCAATTCTTCTATTCTAAAAAAATATGCCTCCATAGCAATCTGGAAGGTAGGTTCAAATGTAAACTTCTCAGACTTCTAAAATTTCTCTACAAAACATTACAAAAGAAGAGAGCCACACTGACTTGTCCTTTTTTTTTTTTTCTCTCTCTCTACTTCACATCTTTCCTCTGTCTGACACCATGTGGAATCTCATGTACAGGCATGAAAACTCCTTTGCCTCAATTGCAGGTTATATTCATACCCTTGCAAATAGCTGTTGCTTGAGCCTCTCTTGGGCCTAAGGGAGGCACATCAAAGGATAGATCCAATTAAGAGAACTATATCAGTCCTAGAATTGGACTTGGGATAATTTGTACAGGGTATCCAGGATCACAGGAACCTAGGATATACCATCCTATTCACACAGGACAGAGAATTCAAGCATCTTCAATCTCATCTCCTTCTTTCTCCCCCTCATTCAAATGGTTCCTCAGTATTATTGCTTCATATTCTGAAATTTATTTACTTCTCTTTTTCCTTTACTCCTCTTTCTCCTTTCCAACTCCGCTTCCACTGCCTTACCTGAAACATTCATTCTCTTTCCTGGAGTTGCCTCTCACCTAGTATTTGTCTTTTCAAACTCTTGCTTCTCTAGCTCATCCTTCATATTCAACTTATCTTTCAATGGGTAAATAAACAACATATCCCTCCTCTCAATCTTCTTGGTTTCTTGCTGCCTACCTAATAAAATTCCTGTGATATCATTATATGCCTTTTATATAATGCCTCACAGATTCCTACTCTGGCCAAGTTGGCTAACTTATCATGCCAACAACAACTAACAACTTTTGCATTGTCTTGCTTTATAAAGATGTTTTGCCGTTAACCTAGAAAAGTTTTCCCTTGTTTCTCAGTCTGTTAGGTTCTGCTCAAAAACTAGCACCTTCAGTTTTTTCTGATCCTACTTTCAGAATTAAATTAATTTTCCTTCTCTATTTTTAGCTCATCTTGATTACTCTTTTACTCATTCATTCATCTTTCCCTTCATCCATCCATCTATCCATTCATTCAAAGAAGGTTTGTTGAAAACCTACTATGACCCAGGCACTCTGCTATGTCCTGTAAAGGTTTCTGCTCTCAGAGTTTAGAGTAGTGGAGAAGATGGATATTAATCAAATAATGACTCTAATATATAAGAATAAACTGAGATGAACAAAAGAGCTATCCAAAAAAGGAACACCGTTTTGTAAGAACATATGACTCATTTGGTCTAGATAGTTGGGATGACTTTTCTGAGAAATTGACAGATAAACAGATCTGAATGACCAGTAGTAGTTAACTAGATGAAGAGAAAACAAGTATTCTAAATAGAGAAGATGAGAATGCAAATGCTTCATGATGTGAGAGACCTTGACTTATTCAAGGAACTGCAAGTCAGAGAAGCTGGAGTAGAGAAAGCAAGGGCTGATTGATATGAGAGGGAGTGTCCAGCTTCTCACTTTATTCTAAGAGAAATGGAAAGCCTCTGACGAGTTTTAAGCAGAAGCAACACAGGTTTTTTTCAGGTTGTAGCATGGGAAATGAGCTGAGACTAGCAAAAGTGGATGCAGATCAGCCAGTTAGGAAACTTGTGTCTTAGTTCAAGTGATAATTGGTGGCTTGGGTTCTGGTGATTTTAGAAGTGATAAAAAGAAGTGGACAGATTTGACAAATACTTAAATGATAAAATCAGCTAGACTTAGTGATAGTTTGATATGGAGGGTGAGAGAGAGGGGATGTCAATGTTTCAGGGTTGTGCATAATGAGCAGTAGAAGCATCCACCCAGATGAACACTGGAAGATTACATCTGGAAAATAAGATTCTATGAGCTTTGGAAATGTTGTGCTTAAGGTGCTCTTACAATCAAGTAAAAAGTCTGTGTTTGATGTAAATTGAGATTCATTGGCCAAAAGATTGCTTAGAAAATATGTAGCATTAGTGGAGATAAGAGCCAAGAACTTACCCTGGAAAAACATCAATATATAAAAATCTCGAAGGTGTGAGTTTGGGGGAAGGAAAGGGATGACCTAAAGGGGGTTGACCCTGCAAAGAAGTCTGGAATTTTTTTTCTACTTTTATTTACTCGTATTTATAATCTACATGCCGTCCCCACTGCAGGTTCCTTGAAGAAATAGAGCATATCTTACTTATATTTAAGGCCCCCAGCTTCTAGGGATACTGTGTTTATGGGTATGATGCATGGAAAAACATTGTATGTTCTATCTGGAATCATTTGGATTCATTTAATATTTTTAAACCTCATCCAAAACTTTTTAGACTAAGGCTTAGGATAATTACTTTCAAAAGGAAAGTTATACTTTTTATTCTATTCATAAGAAAATGAAGATAAGGTCATAGTAAAATCTCTTTGTTTTGTTTATGAGCAAAAAGTCATCTTCTGCTATTTTGTACTGATTTTTAATGTGGCTGTCACCAAAATTTGAAATTACTATAAGCTAAAAACAAAGAAACTCTAGTGAGATTAATTTTCCAGAAGTCATAGACTTCAGTCTAGGTAAATTAACTTTAAGTGGTGATCATGTAAAATTTTTCAATAACAAAATAGTTTGAAGCTTAAATAGTTTAGTTTGTATACCTTTCATTATTTCACATTTTCAGGTAAATAGTAATTTTCTACCTATGGAGCCACTATGTACATGTCAAGTTGAATCCATGGAGATATAATTTGAAATTAATAATGTCTGCTTAAAATATTCTCATGTTACCTAATCTCTTTTCCTATTTTAAAAACATATCTTTTGATGGACAGCATGGTTGATTACAGGTTCTTGCTATTGTGAACAATGCTGCGATAAACATTCGTGTGCAGGTATCTTTTTTATAGAGTGATTTGAGTTCCTCAGGGTATGTTCCCAGTAGGGGGATTGCGGGGTCATATGGGAGGTTGATATTTAGAGCTTTTAGGAATAGCCACACTGTTTTCCACAGAGGTTGCACTAGTTTGCACTCCCACCAACAGTGTAGAAGTGTTCCCTTTTCACCACACTCTCCAGCAACTGTTATTTTTTGAGTTATTGATAATTGTCACTCTGACTGGAGTTAGGTGGTATCTCAGTGTGGTTTTGATTTGCAGTAAGATGTTAATAATAAGGAATTTCTCTCCCTCCCTGTCTCTCTTTCTCTCTCTGTGTGTGCATGTGTTTGTGTATGTGGTGTCAGGATATATGAAAACTTTCTGTGCTTCCCAGTCAATTTTTAGGTAAACCTAAAACTGTCCTAAAAATGTAAAATCTATGAATTTAAAAAGGTCAACTAGCTTAAAAATATGTCAGACGGAAGGAATACATCACTAGTAAAGAACTCAGGGTTAGAATAATATCAGACTTTTCAATATCATTCTGGATGCCAAAAAAAGCAATGGAGCAATAATTTTTATGTATTAAGGAAAAGAACTTTGAACCTAGACTTTTTCATCTAACCAAATTGTTATTTAAATGTGAGGCAATAATGAAAATATTTTCCAAAATATTGGGCTTTGGGGGTTTGCTACATAAGGACTCACTTTGAAAACACAAGTAGAAGTACACAAACAAGAAGATAAACAAATCTTAACAAGTATTGCTAAGAATATAACAAGTTTGGATGATCAATCTTCTTTGTTAAATTTATTGTTGCCTTAACAGTAAAATTAAAAATAGTTTTAGGAATAAGGGGAAGAAAATGAAATTTACAGACCACATTAACATAATGGAGATGAGAAGAGACCAAATTAACTTGAGAGCATGCTGAACTTCTACTTTTATTAGGGAAAAATTATGAACATTAATATCTTTAGAAATGAAAAAGAGTTAATAAGAATGATCCTTAAGGGAAAACATCATAGAAAAATAAAAAAAAATTGATAACTTTTAAAACACTGGAGAGAAGAAATTACTGTCCAATTGAAAGCATTTAATGGAGACAAGAAAAACAAAAAATAAAATCTGTAGTGTAATCTGATTTTAGACATTTCATAAAAGCTTATCCATCAATGTAAATTCATTAGATTTAGTCCAATTGCAGAAAATTAAATTTCTTCTTTCTTTAAACACTAGTTTACCAAACAAGGAATCTTCCAGTACCAAGGGTTTAGTATTTTATTTATGTTCAGCAATAGATAATGACCAACAATCAAATAATTTTACTTCATATTCAGCTAGTATCCAATTTATGGCATCCATAATTTGTCCGTGTTCAGATACTGCTCTAAGCACAATGCTATGGTCTGATGGGCTGTTTATAGAGAAACATATATACATATATATTCTGTGTGTGTTTCGTTACTAAGGTTGAAAAGGAAAAAAAAAAAAAAAAAGAATAGTCTGGCAGCTATCCCCCTTTTGGCCATTAGAGGGAGATCACGTTTCACTTTTACCTGATCTGTGCCACTTGAAAAAGTGGACTTGTTTTTTCTGTTCTTCCTACTCGGAGCCAATATTTTCTTTCCAGGGAATTACTGTCTTTCTTCTTGGGCCAGAGGCTCTGGAAGTCTAGGTACGGTTGAGAGGATTAATCTGTGTCTGAGGACATAATGGAAGCTAACAAAGTTAACATTCTTTCGCACGTTGATTTAGTCACCAGAAATGCCAAATGACTATGCTGTAGCTAGTGTCCTGCTAAGCTTGTAGCAATTGAAGTGTGTGGGAGGTGATATCCTCAAACTGAATTCTAATTTATATTCTTAATTTGAAGGTTATTTTTTATAATTTGAAGGTTATAATGAACTACACGGCACCATCTGCCCCCTCCACCCACATCCACCCAGACACACACACACACACACACGCACACACTATTGCTGTCAGTGGTTGAGCCTGGGCTGGATATAGAGGGGCAGCCAGTGGTGAAGGAAAGTTTGGTTTCCCCAGTTACCACCCAAAAATGCTGTTTCAGTTCAACATCTGTCTGATTTTAGTAATATAAAATTAAACGGTAAAAAACAAAATAATTTTTTTTTGAGTCGGAGTCTCACTCTGTTGTCCAGGCTGGAGTGCAGTGGCACACTCCCGGCCACAGCAGCCTTGACCTGCTGGGCTCTGGCGATTCTTCCGCCTCAGCCTTCCAAGTAGCCGGAACTACAGGCGCACGCTACCAGCCCGGCTAATTTTTGATTTACTGTAGAGACGAGGTCTCGCCAAGTTGCCCTGGCTGGTCTCGAACCCGCGGGCTTCAGGCAATTAACTCGCCTCGGCCTCCCAAAGTGCTGGGATGACAGGCTGAGCCACCGAGCCCAACCCAAAGACTATTTTTTTTTAAGAATAAGGATTTTACAATTGTAAAATGATTTTGTCTTTATTAGAGTGTGTTATTTGAATATCTAAATGTAGCCATGTCTAGAAAATAAAAAGCACGAGAAAGTTAAAAAAAACCCTTCAAATTAATAATATAAATTATAATTTAGTTTGAGAATAACACTTCCCACACAAAAACTGGTCTGAAACTCAGGAAGGCACAGAAAGTCTTTGATTTTTTTAAAGTTGGGAATCATTTATTATTATTATTCAATAGCTTTAAGGGGTACAGATGGTTTTTGGTCTGGGTTTTAAGTGTGCCCACCACCCTTACCTGTGCACATTGTCCTTAATAGGTAATTTCCCCTCCTTCCACCACTTTCTTTTCTTTTTTTTTTTTTTTTTGAGTTGGAGTCTCACTTTGTCGCCCAGACTGAAGCGCAGTGGCTGCTACCACGCCCGGCTAATTTTTGATTTATTGTAGAGATGAGGTCTCGCCAAGTTGCCCAGGCGGGTCTCGAACCCACAGGCTCAGGCAATCCACTCACCTCAGCCTCCCAAAGCGCGGGATTATAGGCTGAGCCACCGAGCCCGGCCTTCCACCACTTTCTACCTCCCTCTTCTGAACCTCCAGTGATTCTTTGACTGATAACACACCTCAGGACACATAAAAGTTTAACTACAGTTAGGTGAGGTTAGAACCTGAGATATCCGGAATGGGACAGATGCCAGAGAAGAGACTCAGTTTCGAGTGATAAAAATAAGCCTGGCAAAGTGGGGACCACAGGGAGGCCCAAACTACCTGTACAATGCCCACGTGTATACCTAATCCTGAATTGCAACCTACATCTTTAAATAAAATATATTAAAATAAATAAATGAGAAAAAAGGAATATTTTTATGCCATTAAAACAGAGGATTAAAAAAAATAAGCCTAACTAGGAAGGTAGAATGTACAGAGAGAGGGTGCCAAAGGGTGAACTGGATGATAGTGAGTATGGTATTGACTGGTGGGGGATTAAGCAGGTTAAAATAAAAAGACAATAATTATTGACTACCTTAACTACTTTTTCTGTGTCTCAAGACAAAACAATCATGTCAATATATTACCTTAAAATTATTTTTGAAAAACATCATTTTTGGAGAACGCTTTTTTATCTTGTTCTTTCCTTAGCTAAGCTTCTAGGGTTGTGGTATTCAGAACAGGCAGCTATGGAAAACGAGCTGTAGTCAAGACAGGCTGATGATGTGAGAAACTTGGGTTTGGCAATATATGTCCCAAGGGTGGGCAGAGAAAAACAACAAGGAAGTTTGGAGTAGCAGAGTCGGAGTTTGAATTTGTAGTTAGAATGACCTGATACTGATATATTGATGAAATCACCTGGAGCTCTTTAGAGTCTCTGAAGAGAGTTCCAAAGCCTGTGGGACAGGCTGCTAGTTAAGGGTTGTGAGGCTGACTAAGCAAGATGGGAAGCAGGAAGAAAGGACCTTGTCAACCCATGGGCTGGCGACACTGTGTGTTCTGCCTACTGTGAACAGCATAGTGGAAGGTTATAGTTCTCAACTCTGGATATACATTAGAATCACCTCTGGTGCTTTAAAAATATAACCATTCTGGAAAACTCTTTGACAGTATATGTTAAAGTTGAACATCCACACATATTGCAATTTTATTCCAAGGTATAAAGTAGTGATTTTCAGTAGTCTTTCTTTTTTGTTTCTTACCTCCCTCCAGCACTCTGAGCCTTTTTTAGAAGTTTTTAAAAATCATGCTTACTCCATGAAATTTTAATACTCCAGTCACACTGTACTATGTATCTATGTATCTGTGTTGTTTATGTAGTGTGGCCTTTGGACATAAACCATTGTAAGATCTAAGAGTTTTTTGCCTCCCTAAGACCACATTTTTATTCCTTTGAGGGTGCCGTTGCTCTCCTTGATAATGCAGAATTTAAAGTTAAGGAATGAGGGCCTTTGTCCATCAAAAGACACACATAAAAATGTTCTTAGCAGCTTTCTTCAAATTTGTCTCAAACTGGAAACTACCCAAGTGTGCAACAAGTGGTGAGTGGTTAAACACATTGTGGTATATCTATACAATTAAAATACTATGCAGCAAAAAAGGAATGGACCACAGATTCACACAACTGTGTTGTTTTGTGAATTTTTCTCTGTATGTTATTAAAATATATTTATGACCAGGTGAAATGGGGACCAAAGGGAGGCCCAAACTTTCCCTGTACGATGACCACTTGTATACCTAATCCTGAATTGTATCCCACATCTTTAGAATAAAAAAATAAAAAATGTATATATATATTTATGCCCATCTTCTTCCCCTTCCCCCTCAAATTAGATAGTTGAATTGAGATGTCTGTGAGTGTGACCTGGGCAATGGTAATTTTAAAAAGCTCCCCAGATTAATTGAATGTGCACATTAAATGTAAGAGACACTGGGTGGTGGAAGGAGTGGGTGGTTCTCCTCCTCCTCCTCCTCCTGCTCCTTCCTCCTTCCTTCTTCCTACTTCCTCCTTCTTCCTTCTTTCTTCTTTCTTCTTTCTTCTCTCTTTTTCTTTTTGAATCGGAGTCTCCCTCTATTACCTGGGCTGGAGTGCAGTGACATGATCATAGCTCACTGCAGCCTTGACCTGGGCTCAGGCCATCTTCCTGCCTCAGCCTCCTGAGTAGCTTGGACTATAGGCATATGCCACCATGCTTGGCTAATTTTTAATTTTTTTTTTTTCGAGATGAGGTCTTGCCATGTTGCCTGGGCTCGTCTCAAAGTTCTGGGCTCAAGCAATCCTCCTGCTCCGCCCCCTCCAAAGTGCTGGGATTACAGACATATGTCACCATCCCTAGCCAGAGCATGAGTTTTAGAATTAGAGAATTGTGGGTTCAAATCAGGCCTCTGCCACTTATTAATGTTGTGTGCTTGAGACAGTTAAAATGTGATAAGAATACTACATCTCTCACAGGGATGTTGGGTGCATTAAATGGCATGGCAAAGTAGAGGCCCTAGAATCTAGGTAATGCTCCATAAATGCAAGTTTCCAACCTCTTTCCTCCTTTCCACCACTGCAGGCAAAAGAAATAGCTGTTGCAGCTACCATGGCCCCTGGAAATCTTGCCCTAAGTTAGGACTATTCTTACGCACACATAATTGACTGAATATTATGAAATGTGGGTGTTGTGCTGCAGACCCTCCCCTAACAGATAGTTTATATGAAATATCTTCATTAGTGATTCACATTGTGGGCAAAGATTATTCCTTATCCCCCACCCCTACTCACTCTCTGTATCATTGCTGTGATGTTTTCTGCCCTCCTTCCCATGATCAAAGCAGGAGAGGACCAATATTAAGTGCTTAAAATGGTCATATCTAGGTCAGAAGTATTCATCTGTAGTAGCTTTCTTTCCCTTACTTCCTCAAGTTAGATAAGCTGGGGCTGCTGGAAGTCTATCTCTAACCCTCCTCATTTTCAGAAACTTGTCATAGCTTCCTCTGCTGTATGCAAAGCCCCCTAGTAATCTCTTTCCTCTAGACTCTCAACACACAATTTTGTTTCTCAGAACATTTGACATTATTTTAGTTTGCATTTAATCACTTGTCTAAACATCACATCCATGATTTGATAAGTTGGAACATATCTTAATATTATTTCTACTTCTGGGAATGTGATTTCTTCCTTTTTTTCTTTCTTCCTTTTTGGTTTGTTTTGCTCAGTTTTAAATGTTCTATGTATTGAATCTTATGTATTATACATGCTTTTGTGTCTGGCTTATTTCAGTCATCCTTAATTTAGCAGGTTCATCCTTGTTTTCTTTCTTTTCTTTTCTTTTTTTTTTTGATTTGGAGTCTCACTCTGTCATCCAGGCTGGAGTGCAGCATCATGCTCACGGCCATCCCAGAGTTGACCTGCTGGGCTCTGGCGATCCTTCCGCCCCAGCTTTCCAAGTAGCCAGAACCACAGGCACATACTACCATGCCCAGCTAATTAAAAAAAAATTTATTGTAGAGACAAGGTCTCGCCAATTTGCCCGGACTGGTCTCAAACCCGTGGGCTCAGGCAGTCCACTTGCCTCAGCCTTCCAAAGTGCTGGGATTACAGGCTGAGCCATTGAGCTTGGCCTCATCCTTGTTTCCATGTATAACTGTAGTTTGCTCATTTTCACTCTTTTATAGTATTCCATTGTTTATCACACAACTCATTTATCCATTGTATTGTTGAATGGTATATGGGTTGCTTCTTGTTTTGGGGAGTTGAATGAAAGTTCAAGTTGGGGGCTATAAAAAGATGGTGATTGTTTTGGAGTGTGTGTGTGTGCGGGGGGGAGCATGAAAAGTGATGAATTTCACATAAGGCCACAGAGGAAAGAAAGAAGGCAAAAGATGTCTATGGTGGAGACACTTCTTTGTTGACTATAGGGGGATTAGCTTCATGTGAGCCCACAATTCAGTAACTAAGAGGGCTGAAAGATTCAGGAGAAACAAAGTCACTGAAACAATTGATGTTGTCTGTGTAATATTTAATTGCTTCTTCTTGTGTGTCATATAGGGAGAGATAGGAGAGGTTGAAACTAAACCCAGAGTTTGGGATAGGCCTTTTCTCTGTGCATATCTGTTTCCATGTTCCATCCTGGTTCTGGCCTGCTGCAGCATCTTCCAACTTCCATGTCCATGTGTGGGGAGGGGTGAGGAATCTGGTTTTGGACTTGAAGCCTCAGTGCTCCTCACCACAGCTTGTCTTCTCTTTGGGCTTCTGTTCAAGTTTTCTTTCAAGCCCTTGTCTCACATCCAAGGTGGACAAACAAAAAACATTTTTTCCAAAATAGTGTGTGCACGTCAATGACTATGGCCGTGTTTGAATTATTTAGGTAATTGGGGATTGGGAATAGACGTGCCTATTAGGTAAGTAGTCTCAGTCGTTTTTTTCCCTCAAAATTTCCAGAAGCTATAATGTAAAGGTAGAAATATTAGAATTTAAAAATATAAAATTATTGCTTGGGAAAAGATATTAGGAATAGATTACAGTACAGATGTTAAATAAGTTGTGATGTCTATAAAAATATTAATAGTTATGATTTACCTTCAATTTTAAAAATGACAACAAGAAAAAACAATAAACAAAAAAAGAATATGGATAAGCAAATAATGGAACAGAAAATCCAAATGATCAATAAATCAATGCAAAGATGCTAAACTACCCTAGTTATACAGGAAATGCAAAACAAAGTAAAAATAATACTTCTAATCTTACAGTTTGGAAAATATCAAAATTGAGTTGACATTTAGTGCTGGAAGAGATTGACAGAGGTGGTTTCACACATCGCTGGTGCACATATTATTTTTTAAAGCTCTTCTGTAAGACAATTTGATAAAAATACAGTTAAATTTACTTCTGGCGATGGATCAAATAGATATAAAACTTTTAGTAACCAAAAAAAAAAGGAGAAATCATTTAGTAACAAATAGTAGATTAAAAAGCACGCCAATCATTTTATAGTGACAATCATAATGACAAAATTTTGGAAATATTTTAAATTCTTTTTAATAGGAGTATTATTGAATAATGTATGGCACATATATATGTATGAGTTATAAGGCAGCCATAGAAAGAATGATCTAGATTTATCGCAGTTTGCTTCACCATATTTCCAAGAAAAGTTTTGGGAGTACTAACAGAGAATAGAAATAGGACATGATACCATATTTATAAAACATTTTGTACAAACTTACATACATATGTGCATGTATTCATTTGCCTACAGTAATGTGAACACTGGAAAATTTATGGAAGAATGAACATTCATTCACTTTTTCTCTTTTTTGTGGGGTTGTAGTGGCTACAAATGGAGGGGATGGGACAGAATTCCACTGATCTACCACTAAAAAATAAAAAAAAGGAAAAGAAAGGTGTCCAAAATGAAACTGCCTTGTCTAAAATAGTTTGAGTTGCATATGAATTGTATATGTATGTTTACATATACATGAAAATGCATTTAAATGAATGGTATAATAATAATGCTGTTCTTTCATGTAAAATTTCTGGCGATTTTAATTTTTTTCATAGTCTTATTTCCTTTTGAATTTTATAATGATAGTAGATAGTACATAGAATCAGGAAACTGTAACCATTTTAATTGTTGAAAACAATCAGGTGGTCCGGTCAAGATGGCGACGACACAGGCAGAACTGTGAGATTCTCCGAATGTGAGTTCCCCAAAAAGACTCTTGCTTCCCTTCCCCCACCCACTCATCCATAGCCAGACACATCAGTCTGAGGCCCAGGGACCCTCAGTCCCACACAGGGCCAGCTATTGCGTCCCTGGTTGCTCCCCTGCTGGTAGGAAATCTCGGGTCTCATCTCCCTCCCTGGTTACAACATACCCAGACTGAGCCCCCGATCACCCGGGGAAGCTCTGGGCACCTGCCCCTCAGAGAAGCTGATTCCATTTCTAACTGAAATACGCTGGGAACAGTCCAGGGCCACTTTTGCCGCTCAATGCCGGCACGTCGGAGCTTGGGA
Organism: Tarsius wallacei; assembly: GCA_963574415.1. NCBI lineage: Eukaryota > Metazoa > Chordata > Mammalia > Primates > Tarsiidae > Tarsius > Tarsius wallacei. Next base: position 32,930 of record CAUYQG010184529.1, read on the forward strand.
GCTTTGGAGCTCTGAATTCCTGAGCTCTAACCCTGGATAGAGCACCAGCGGTGCAGCTGATCCCTGGGGCTTCGGACTTAAAGAGTGGAGAAAAAGGATCCGCGGCAGGCTCCACCTCGGTTCCCAAAGAAACGTCACTAAACAGAAGACAAATCCACTCCCCTGGGAACTAAGCGGCAGCCGTCTCAGATTGCAGCTCATAAGAAGAAACCCAAGCTTTAGTAAATAGAGCTCTCCACATTGAAAATAAGGGGAGAGGCTAAAGAGCAGAGATGAACAGATTTTAGACACTCAGGAAAGACCCCAGAGCTCGTCTGGTTTTTTACTTTGACTTTTGATTTTATCACTTTGACTATTTGTTTTGCTCACTTCTCTTAGCTTATTGACTTACACTATCTGTTTGTGCTAGGCAAAATGCATCAAAAGACATGATTTTTTTT
>CAUYQG010184536.1:0-35408 GCA_963574415.1 Tarsius wallacei
CAGGCGCGCGCTACCATGCCCACTAATTTTTGATTTATTGTAGAGATGAGGTCTCGCCAAGTTGCCCAGGCGGGTCTCGAACCCGCAGGCTCAGGCAATCCACTCACCTCAGCCTCCCAAGGCGCGGGATTACAGGCTGAGTCACTGAGCCCGGCTCTGCATTAACATTTTGTGACTATTTCCCTACTAGTGATCTTTCTTGTGTGCTTTAATTATTTTTACTTATTTAATATGCTACCAATAATTTGAAGTCGTTTAATATGATTTAAAGATGTGTCTAGGGGAATTTCCTAAAGAATACTGTTATGATTATACCACCTTGGAAAAAGTAAGAAATAGGAAACTGTTGTAAATGTTTAGATGTTAAATGTTCTGTATCAAGAAAAGGAAGTAGATAAGATTTTTTTTGATTTAGTGTTTCTATTTTTACTTGCATAAATATGTTAAAGCAATTTAACCTCCAAGAAGTGGTACTCTGCTTCTAAACCCAAGCATCTTTAATGCTGGAAATTATACAGCAATTATTTTTTCAAATATTTTCCTCTCTCCATTTATTGCAAGGGGACTCTTATAATACTGATATTAAAATTTCTTTTTTTTCCACCTCTATCTTTTTTATTCCTTCCTATTTTTTTCTTAGTATATTCTCCAACTTACTAATCCAGCACACTATTTTATTCTTTGGCTGAATCCATTTTCCTAGTCAACTGTAAACCCATCCATTGAGATCTTTACTTCAACAATAATAAATTTGATACCCAATATGTTAAATTGTTTCATGTTTGCCATATATTCCCTTATATCTGAGAATGTTTTCAGTTTTTATTTTAAATTCTATGTCCACCAGGTCCATTCATTCTGATTACTTCTAGAATGATTTTTTTTAACTTTTCCTTATAGTGCTTGTGGATTCATAATGTGAATTTGTGAGATCATATTATTGGGGTAAAATCAGTTACCTTGATAAATAACAGATACTTGCAGAAAAGGGTGAAAGTCTAGGTTAGTGCTTTTATTAATCTAGGCAGTAGAGGAGTACATCACAGTTTGAAGACCATCCGGCATTGCATTCTGGGTTCAACCACTCATGTGCCCACCACCCATGAGATCCTGCCTATTTTTCTTAGGTAGCCACCTAGTACCTTTACACCAGGTATTATTCTTTTCTTGAGAGTGTCACAAAAAATATTTTGTAGTGATTGTCCAGCCCCCAGAAAAGGATGGGTAAGGAGGTTGGAGGGATTGTTCAAGGATACTGCTGTACTCAAAACCAGCTAAGTAGCCCAGGGCTCATTCAGTCAATTTAGGAATTTCTGTTCCTATCAGTTCAACCAGCAGTTTATTGCACTGCTCTCTAGAGGCCTCATCCTTTACTACAGGTAGCTGAGGCAGCAGCTTGAATACCTTTCCAACTTAAAGAATTTCAATTTTGCCATGTTATACTAAAATGACAACAGCAGGTCAGTCCAACTTTTCTCAAAAACCTCAGAGAAATCACTTATATTTAGGGCAGGTTCTGGAATACATCTTTCCTACAAGTAAGAGGTCTGGCAATTAAGCTTGCGAACTCATCCTAGAAAAAGTGTTACATACTTCATTACTGAATGTCACTACAGTCACCTTTGAAGTACTACCCTTAGGAAGCTATGAACTAATGCCAGTGCCTAGTCCACCCGTCAAAGCAATTTTGGAACTCATTTTCTGGAATGGCCATCAAGGCTGTCATCATATTATCCTTGATGTCCTGAATGTCATCAAGATGTCATTTCAACATTTCCTTTATCTTCAGGTAAAGAAAAAAGCCATTGGGGACCAGATCAAGTGAGTAGGGAGGGTGCCCATACAGTTATTTGTTTCCTGGCTAAAAACTTCCTCACAGACAGTGCTGTGTGAGCTGGTGCATTGTTGTGATGCAAGAGCTCCTTCAGGACCATTTTTGAACACACCATTCCCATACCAAGATCTTCTGTTAAGATTTTCCAGTTTCTCTATCAATGTTTATTTGGTCTGCTATGCTTTTCACGGTCAGCCAATGATTTTGATGCATAATTCAACAAATTTTTGCAGTGTTTTTGTCAGTTCTGCTCGTTACTTGCTGTCGTAACCTCTCTTCATCAGTGATGCTTTCTCTCTCCTCAGAAAAATGTTTAACCCATTTGTACACTGCCGTTTTCTCCATGGCATTATCTTCATGAACTTGGACTAACATGTCCCTGATTTCATTTCCACTCTTGCCAAGTTTAACAAGAAATGCAACGTTTGTTACTCTAATCCAAGCTCCGACATTCTTATGACAGCACACAAAAACATACGACAACAATAAATATCACTCAGCAAGATGCTGCCACACATCGACACAAACACAGCTGTGATACCACGATTATAAAACCTTTTTGAGTTGTTTGAACAGTGCTGCCAATGTAAACACATGGTGGCAAGTTTGTGAACTTAATTGTCAAACTTTGTATACACTCTCACAATAATTGCAGATGAGAAATGTTTCTTTTTAAATATTTTTACATTTTAAACTATGCAGGAAAGAGTTAACATAGGTCTGTAACTACTATCCTTGGGAAGTCTTTTTTACGAGATTGGCCCTAGGCTAACACTTGAGAACTTGACTGGTAAACAGTTCCTTACACAGATAGACAACTTTCCCTGAATGAGCGATGGCTCACTGTATCCAAACTGCTTGTAGAAACAATGTGGTTTATACTAATCACCTGCCTCCATTTTCAGAATCTGGAATTTCAGTGCCTGTGGTCAGTCACAGGCACTAAGTGCCTACATAATCAGTCCTCAGTGAAAACCCTGGACTCCTAGGCCAAGGTGAGCTATCCTAGTAGACAATATTTCACTTGTTGTTACAACCCATTGCTGTCAGAATTAATCACATCCAGAATTAGGTGGCTTCATTGGAAAGCATCCTTAGAAGTTTGTGCCTGGTTTTCTCCAGACTTCCTCTTGTGTGCCTTTTCTTTTACCAATGTTACTTTGTATTCATTTGCTATGGTAAATTTTGCTGAGTCCTCTGACTCTTAGTAGATCATCAAATTGGGGAGCTGGTCTTGGGGATACCTGATATACTCTACTTGTGAATAAGTTAAAAGTATGAATACATATCAATATATCTGCCCATGGAATGTTGCCTCGTCTCTTCACAATGCCAGAGAGCATTCCATTCACAAATCAGAGGTATATGACAAAGTAAACATGCCCACCAAAATAACTGCCTAGTATGTAACAAGAATTAAAATGTTAATGAATTAATCAGTCAGAGCAGCAAAATCTATGCTTTTTTCCAGCAACAACAAAAACCTCTAAGCTTGTTTACTAATATAAAAACACAAATTAAATACAATAAAGAGTGTTCTAAAGTATTTTAATAGCATTAGTATGGCAGAGAGTCAAATACGCAATTACAAATGAGAAAAACTTAGACTACTTCAAGCAATTGTTTTTCACTCTATTGATAAAAACAACCTTGAGGGAAGTGAATCTTTCCTCCTCCAGAACTCAAATCATTCTAAGAACTCACCTCCTACACATGAGACTGTCTGATATTTAATCTCCAGATCTCGTTAGAGAAATCTCTCAGTGCTGCAAGCATAACCTTAAAAGCAAGCTCAAAAAACTTCTCTGAAAATTAAAAAAAAAACTCTCGGAAGTTACTGATATTCTCTAATGTTCTATTAATGAGCTATAACTAAAATCTAACGATTTGATGAGCTTCCAGAGAAGATGATCACGGAAAGTCTGTCTCTGTTGGCGCTTGAATTATGTAATAAGTTTCAAGAATAATAACTTATACCTAATTAAGTAATTAGGTGAACAAGTCATACACATGTTTCTTGTTGTGCCACAAGTTTGTGTCAATATGCTATGTGATATCTAACACATATTATTTTTGTTTGTTTGTTTTGAGTTGGAGTCTCACTCCCTTGTCCAGGCTGGAGTGCAGTGGCACACTCACTGCCTCCCCAGCATCCACCTGCTGGTCTCTGGCAATCCTTCCCCCTCAGCCTTTCAAGTAGCCAGAACTACAGGTGCCGACTACCACACCCACAGTACCACACCCGACTGATTTTTGATTTATTGTAGAGATGAGGTCTCGCCAAATTGCCTGTGCTGGTCTCGAACCCGAGGGTTCAAGCAATCCACTCACCTCGGCCTCCCAAAGTGCTGTGATTACAGGCTGAGCCATCGAGCCCGGCCCACACATTATTTTAATAAAATGCTGAACAGAAAACTTGAGAGAAGCAGAATTAAATGCATTTTTAAATTTCAATCACTCATTCAGATAGTAATTATCACAATTCAAACAATTTAAGTTATATGTGGAAGATTCTCCCATATCACTCTCCTTCATATAATGACTTTACTGTCTTCCTTTCTCCCAGTATTTTCTTCCTATGCAAGAGTCTGAGGTCCCAATTTGAATGTGACCAGGTTTTCTCAGTTTACCGCTGGTTCCCAAATCAATTCCTGGCACAATGTCCTCACTAAATATTCGTTATTACTGTTGTTAGAACAAGGGAAAAAGTGATGGTGAGGGGGGAAGAAAGGTCTTGTGGAAGTCAGACACTGAGACCTAATCTATTATCTTACTCTACATCCAAAAGTAAGTTTTGCTAGTGTTTCTGCCCTTGCTTCTTTCAAACCATGTCTAGCCTGGCATGGGAGTTAAGTGTGTATTGTGCCACACATCTCTGATGTCCTCGATGCTGTCTACCTACCTAGGCCTACAATGCTTTCTTCATGTCTTAGATGAATCCCCTGCACTTGACACTCATAGGACTTAGACATAAATCAGGATCGCTATGGACCCAATGACCATTCATTATAGAGACAGACATCACAGAAAGAACTGAGATGATCTTGTCCTAACAGTAAAATCCTGCCACTATTCTACCTATTTTCCTTCTAGTCTCATTAGTTGAACATAATAAAGTATAACTGTGGAATTTAGGTCCAATTTTAGCAATAAAAGCTAGTTCTAACAACCATGTATAAAGTCTGTAACATCTGTCCAAGTCATATTATGTTTTAAAAATCTTGGCCGGGTTCGGTGGCTCAGCCTGTAATACCAGTACTTTGGGAGGCCGAGACAAGTGGATTGCCTGAGCCTGTGGATTCAAGACCCACCCGGTCAACTTGGCAAGACCTCGCCTCTACAACAAATCAAATATTAGCTGGGCATGGTAGCACGTGCCTGTAGTTCCAGCTACTTGGAAGGCTGAGGCGGAAGGATTGCCTGAGCCCAGCAGGTCAAGGCCACGGTGGCCGGGAGCATGCCACTGCACTCCAGTCTAGGCAACAGAGTGAGACTCCAACTCAAAAAAAACCCAAAAAACTTAACTTTGAACTACCCCCTCAGTTGTCAAAAACAGAAGACTTTTTTTTCTCAGAAGGAAAGCCATAAAGACATCCCACATGGTATTGAGAATAAGTCATATTATCTGGGGTAAGCATTCCAAGCAGGAGAGGCAGGTATGTGTATGGCTTGTTTGAAAAACAGTAATGAAGCTAGTGTGATCAGAATGGAGTATACAAGGGGAAGAATAATAGCAGAAGTCAGATCAGTAAGAGTGGGAGAAGGAGATGCAAGATCAGTTAGGGCCTTTTAGGTTAGTGCAAGGACTTTGACTTTTCTTTGAGTAAGACAGGAAGTTGTTGGAAGTTTTAGCTTATATTTTAAAATCTTGAAGGAGAAAAAGGGCATAAGTGGGCAATAAGTTTGGAAGTCATTGCAATTATCTAGGTGGCTTGGATCAGGGTGGTAGTAGTGGATTAGCTAAAAAGTGTCAAATTCAGGATAGGTTTTGAGGGTAAAGCCAAGAGGACTGCTAATAAACTGGATGTGGGGTATAAAAGAAAGAGTCAGGAATTGCTACCAAGAGTTTTGGATAGAGCAATTGGAAGAATAGATTGCCATTTATTGAGGTGGGAATGACTGCAAAAAAAAACAGATTAGGAGAAAATGTTACGAATTTTGTTTTGGAAGTCATAAATTGGAGATGCATATTGGACAGTATGGTTTTCTAACCTGTACTCCTCCCTTTCCCCACTAGGACTAAAACACATTCTGCATCTTAGCTCTGACCTAGCCATGACCTGGGAGGCTAGATCCTGACTCCTAATCTATAGCTATTGGCTAGGGTCCTACTTCATATAGACGAACCACCTGGAACCAAGATACAGCCAACAACCTGATTCAGAGTACTATTGCCAGAACCCAGAAAGCAACATCCCATTCACCAAACTTGATTGCCTTCAATACTGATTTGTTGGCCTAATTGTCCTGGATGTTGATAATTCCCTGTATATATACCCTATGATTTCCATTGTAGCTGTACTGTGGAGATAGTCGACATAAGGTAATTCCTCCAATTCTAGCTCCTCCCCCCCCCACATAGATGCTTTTTAAAAATGGAATTAAGCCGGGCTCGGTGGCTCAGCCTGTAATCCCGCGCCTTTGGGAGGCTGAGGTGAGTGGATTGCCTGAGCCCGCGGGTTCGAGACCCGCCTGGGCAAGCGAGACCTCATCTCTAAATTAAATCAAAAATTAGCCGGGCGTGGTAGCACGCGCCTGTAGTTCCGGCTACTCGGAAGGCTGAGGCGGAAGGATCGCTGGAGCCCAGCGGCTCGAGGCTGCGGTGGCCGGAAGCGGCCACTGCACTCCAGTCTGGGTGACAGAGTGAGACTCCAACTCAAAAAAAAAAAAAAAAATGGAATTAAAGAGAAAAAAGATGATTAAATAAATTTTCAAGTGGTTTTCTTAATCAAATTTACTTCTGGTAGATTATGTGTTTGACCCCTAACCTTTGCATGACAACTTATGTTGCAAAACCATCCTGCCAATTTAAAAATGATCTGTCCTCTCAAATGAAATCCAAAATGATTTAGAATTCAGAGCCATGAAGGATTACAAGTACTATGGTGTGTATTAATCCCCGGACACCTTCAAAACCCCTCTCAGAATTGCCAAAAGTCCTTTATGCTCAGGTTTATTTCCAAACCTGAGGCCCCAATGTTTGGAAGTGAAATAGTACATATGACAGCACCTTCAAAGTATATTAAATACACAGTAATAACATATGTATCCCAAACTTGATGTATATAATAAAAGTGTTTTATTATAGGTAATGGAGGGAGCCTCAAACCCTAATGCAAAGATCAATTTTTAAAAATTACCCTGCCAGCAGGTCAGCCTGCTGTATTGGCTACCCTAAAAATCATTGGTTTTGTTCATTCATTTTTGTATCATATTTATTCAAGAATTGCCCTGTTCAGTTACTGAACAACCTGGGGAACAGCTCAAGAGACCCTGAGTTGCCATCCTTCTGCTGCTTGCTGCTCATGTTTCAGACGTATAATTTTTGTACACAGAGTATTTTTCAGTTATTCATTTATTCCTTATGATCCCTGTATTTCCCACTCCAGTCCCGATCAGTTTCAACTGCCTTGAGAAGAAACTTTTGTAATGTAAGATGTTATTGTGGAACTTCCATGAAACAATTCCGTAACACCTGTGCAAAACCGTTTTTGTAAGCAGTCTCTACTAAAGTGTAATAACATTTCCTGAAACTATAGAGAAGGCCGAAATACAAACAGTCCCTCCCCTGAAAACGAGGTGCTATTCCAACCACATTTCTCGCCAGCTCTTCGCTTTTTTGCAAAGATGTCTGTCCTAGCGCTATGGACGTATGACAAACGTCAGCGAGTCATTCTATAATCAGAAATTGTGAAGGTAAAACAGGTCCGGAATCCACCGGAGCTTCACACCTTTACTCCTTCACCCAAGACACCGGGCCACGTGGCCAGATAGGTGTTTCACCCCTGGAAACCGAAAAACACCCTCCCACAGCGATGTACTAGTCAAAGGGACAGTCGTTAAAGGAACCCAGTGGGCTTTTCCCTGCGGGTTATCGCCCGCTTCCACCCTCCTCCCCCATCGCCTCTTCCCCGCCCCCGCCCCCGCATCGGATGGGAAAAGCTTAGACGCGGAGTGGGTCTGTGGGGACTACAATTCCCAGCAGGCGTCGCGGCGGAGGAGTTCACGCACGCGCAGGCCAGACCCTGGGAATACGGTTCCTCTGCGGGCCTTCTGGGAAAGGAAAATGGCGGCGCCCGGTCTGCGGTTGGGAGCGGAAAGGCTTTTTGAGACGCCTGCGGTGCTGGGGCGCCTGAGCCGCGCTTATAGCATGTCCCAGGCCTTTGCTGAGGTACTACAGCTGCCGAAGAAGCAGCTGACGAAGCTGCTGTACCCGCTGCAAGAACTCGAGCGGCACCTCGCCCCGGACACGAGGTCCGACCTTCACCTGAGGATCTTCGACCCGAGCCTGGAGGACATTGCGAGGGCGGAGAGCATGTTCACGGCCACCGTCCGGAACCGCATCGATTACCTCAGCTCCGCAGTTCGTATCGACCACGCCCCGGATCTGCCCCGGCCCGAGGTGAGAGCTGCGGCTGCCTGGTGTTCACACCTGCGCTGAGCGTGTTAGAGCGCTAACCCCAGCCCCCGACTACTGGCCGGTCGTGAGGACTTGGGGGTGATTTTGCTATCACCTATTTCACCCAACGACAGACGTTTTCCGGCTTTGTGTGACGCATATTTTATTTTGACTAAATAAGCATATACCGATGCTCCTCGACTTGTAAGTCAGAAGTGCAATTAATTCCCCGATTAACCCAAATCAAGATCGTTAAGTCGACCCGCCCTAAGTCAGAGACCTACAGTGTATAGTTTTAATTATTTGGGTAATGACTATGGAAGACTTTAAAAGGTTTTAAAACCCAGTCTACGCGTTCACAAAATTAACTCTTGTCCTTTTATTATTGTTCTCTTATTTAATCGAAGTAGGGAAAACGTGCCAAGACAACTTAGACAGAATTTAGACAGTGAAGGATAGGAAACGTATAATAGCTTCACAGATGAGATTGTCCTTATCAATAAGTAATTTTCACCCAATATAATTTTCTTATGATGTGTAAAAATAGTATTACCCATAGAGGGCAATAATGCAGAAGATTTTTTAAAGCAACTTTTATTAGGGAAATTTTCATGACTGATCATTTCATACATATCCTACAGCTTAATAATATTTTTATTCTAAGTCTGCACTATAGCCCTGAAATTTTTTTCTAAATATATGTAAAACTATAGTCAGGACGCAGAAAGTGCCTAAATTATTTAATAATTTTGAGAGAGCATTAACTTTGATTTAAGCTTCCGAATTACTAGACCTTTTTTGTAATTTTTAAAATTTAGTTTTATCTACATACTAGCATTAGACTTGATCTGGCAGAGCATTTGAAATTTATGAAAGACTCAGATCAATTCATTTTGAAGAACTGACTCAGATTTTGCAGAATATATGACATCACTAGCCCTTGCCCACCAAGTGTCCCTCAGTTGTATTGATAACCAAAACTGCCCTCACAGATTTTCAAAGCAGACCCCAAGGGGCATTAATAAGTACTGCCCTCATTTAGAACAACTGATTGATATTGTTCCCCTTCAATATCTGTTCAAAAGCAGAGCCATGTGTATTAATGGTTACTATCGAGAATATTTTGTTACTTTCCACACTACAGAGAAGAAAAGCTCAGTGGGTACAAGAGTGGTAAGGGAAGAGGGACATTAATAAATACTACCCTCATTTAGAATACCTGGTTGAGAAAAATGTGCTTCCAAACATGTATTGTACTTTTGAGCCAGTTTTGTTGAAATACATCTAGTTTGTACTTTAAAGGACTTTGTAAATACGGAATGCTTAATAAAAGTTGCAGATATTCTTGACTAGTATAGTGTAACTAAAAGCACAGACTCTACACATAAATGTCCTGAGTTCAAATTCACTTTCTAGCTATAAAATTTTGAGCCAGTTATGTTTTCTCATCGGTAAAATGGGGATAAGACCACCTACCTTACAGTCCCTGGCACATTGAAATCATTCAATAGATATTAACTGTATGTTAGAATTTGGGGTTTGACTAAACATGTCACTTTTTACATGGCTTGGCAAGACTGAATAGTTCTTAATGCTGAATAGTTGCATTAATACAGCATATAATATATGAAGGGGGACGGGGGACCCAAAAATACAGAATTTTTTTGGAGGGTGGGCCCCTTGTAGTACAGGGTTCCTCCCACTAGGTAAGTGTTCTATGAATACATCAGCATCAGTGTACCAGCTAGCATTGTGAGAGGTTGTCTTTGGCTTCAGTTAATTTTGGGGGGAGATTCTTTCAATGCATCTGCCCTTCACAATGGATGATTTATGAGCACACCTGCCCACACCACCCTGAGTGTTTAGCAGTTTTTGACCAAAAATGGCATAACCCTTGTTCCCCACCCTCCCTGTATACCCAGTCTTTCTCCAAGTGACTTTTTTTGTTTCCTCTGATGAAAAGAGTCCTCAAAGGAAAACGTTTTGCTGATGTGGAAGAGGTGAAATAAAAAACAGCAGATGCCTGCAGGCTCAGGCAGTCCACTCACCTCAGACTCCCCCCCCCCCAAAAAAACAGCAGATGCACTAAAAGGCATCAAAATTGACGAATTCAAAAACTGTTTTGAGAAGTGGAAAAGGTGTCTTGATAGGTGTATTGTATCAAACAGAGAGTACTTTGAAGGTGACTGAAATTTAACACATAAGAATAAATACACAGCTTTTTGTAAATAAATTCTAGTTTCAGGGGTTCCCCCTCCTATATATTAACTAATATCTTTTTTTCTTGCATAAGGTGTGTTTTATAGGCAGAAGCAATGTTGGAAAATCATCCCTAATTAAGGCTTTATTTTCACTGGCCCCTGAAGTTGAAGTCAGAGTCTCCAAAAAACCAGTATGTTGAAATTTTTAAATATGTCTGGACTATATTTTGAATCGACTAAGATGAATAATAAATGTTGGAAGGTACAAGAAATCATAATTGCTAAGTTCTAGAGAAGTGATTTCTTTCTGACAAGTAATAAAGTAAGACATTTCATTAATGCCGGTGTATTTCTCTGAAGAAAAGGAAGTGTGGCTGGGTTTGTTTTAGTAGTCTTGTCAATATCTCAAGGAAATTTTCCTTTGTCCAATTGCTCCAAAGAGTTGCTAAATAAAGTGGGTTATTTATTTATTTATTTGAGGCAGATTCTTACCGTCACCCAGGCTGGAGTGTAGTGGCGCAATCATAGCTTACTTCAGTCTCAGATGCCTGGGTTATCCTCCCTCCTCAGCCTCCCAAGTAGCTGAGACAACAGGCACATATACCATGTTCACCACATGTTTTTGTCTTTTCTGGAGACACAGGTCTCACTGTCTTGCCCAGGTTGGTGTCGAACACCTGCAGTCTTCCTGCCTTGGCCTGCCAAAATGCTAGAATTACAGCCTGGCTCAAATAAAGTGCTTTGTTATCATTCTATATTTCCTTCTATAAGAGTGATCATCTAGTTATCCATTGATTTGGGGGAAAAGAGCTTTAAAGTTTATTTTTCTCCTATAAGTTTTTATATTCTGTAAGATATAAAACATATGAATTAGTTTTAGATACACACACACACACACACACACACACACACACACACACGTCAGACATATTATGTTTACCTAGGGCCACATTATGTGCTTGTTATCCAGTCTGCTGTCATAGCTTTCTGTCATTTTCTAATTTTCTCTACTTCTTCTCATTGATACAGACTAAGATTCCCTTTCCTGAAAACACACTCCTGCTTTCCCTCACCTCATCTGTCCATGGCAGAACCTTCCCACCAACCCTGTTGCTTGCTATTCCCATCTCCCCATTTTCTGGTTTCATTGACTTGGAACACTTCCATGGGACTTCACTAGTCTTTTCTTGCTCCCCACTTCATGTAATTGATTCCCTGGCTTCATTGCTAATGATTCTTTCCATTCTTTAACCCTCGCATGCTTACTCCTGCCCTGTCTCACCAAGTAAGCCAGCTAAACTGTCACTTCTAGGTAGAATGATCCCTTTCCTGTTGAAGATAGGACAGTGAGGAAATGAGTTCTTAACATTCCCAATCTGTAATTCTAAAGTTATTTTCCTATAGGTAGACGAATAAGCTGACTAGGAACTTAATCACCATTTATAAAAATCTTTCCTCTGGTAACATTTGTTCTAAGATTCAAACAATTGACTAACTTTTTAAACCAACTATCTTAATCTTTCCTTTTCTGATTAACAAATGTCCTGTAGATATAAAACTATGAATAAACCATGTTTTATCAACTTTACATTAATTTTAGTTGCAATTTTAGATATTTTATAATTGTGATATTGTACATGCTTTAGAGATTGTTTAATGAAAGCACTAAAACCCACCTAATAACACATGCATAACATCTTGATTTTAAGGAAGCAATAGTGTAGGTATAAGAAACTATCAGGCTTTGGATCTAGGTTTTATGAAAACCTATACGACAGATGGTAAGCATTTTAATCTATCAGTGCCATATTTCCTTTTTCTTTAAAGTAGAGATATATTGTTCAAAAGAAAATATTGACTAAAATAGTCAAACAATTTAGAACATGGTGACATTTTTCTAAGAGTTAAGACTTTATAATATTTTCCCAAAATATGGAATCTAAAATTCTTCTTAAATCATACAGATTCATTTTTTAAAAACAATGAATTGGGCTGGGTGTGGTGGTTCACTCCTGTAATCCCAGCATTTTGAGAGGCCAGTTCAGGAAGATTGCTTGAGCCCTGGAGTTTGAGACCAACCTGGGCAACATAGCAAGACCACATTTCTATAAAAAAAAAATTAGCCAGGTAGGGTGGCGCATGCCTGTAGTCACAGCTACTTGGAAGGCTGAGGCAGACATATAGCCTGAGTCCAGGAAGTCAAGGCTGCTATGAGCTGTGATTGTGCCACTGCACTCCGGCCTGGGTGACAGATTGAGACTGTAACTCAAAAAAAAAAAAAAAAAGAATTGTAGAGAAATAGTGTGTTCAAAGCTTATCTCCAGCCACTTCCTTCTATCTTCTTTTTCTGTGTCATTATCAGCATAGTTAGGGTGATATACGTAGGCTTTTAATATATATTTGTTGATTAAATAGATAATATTTTAAATCTTTAAATGCATGAAGGACATATTTTAAGACAGCTTTTTTAAAAATTTTATTTTATCAGGGACACACAAAGAAAATGAATTTTTTCAAAGTTGGAAAATATTTTACATTGGTGGACATGCCAGGTTATGGCTATAGAGCACCTGAAGATTTTGTTGACATGGTAGAGACCTATCTAAAAGAACGAAGGAAGTAAGGAAAAAATTTTCTTATAATAGTTATACATTTAACCCCAACGCACGTTTTCATCAGTAACGTATTCTATACATTATGAACACTTTAGTTTTTTCAAATGGAAGGTCCATTTTATTCTCATAATCTATAGTACAATATTTAGGACCAAGGGATGTACTAGTTGCTTGTTTTCTGCCTGTTGGTTAGCTTAATCTTAAGTTCAAGCATTTTCTTAAATTGAGACTATAAAGAGTACTTTAGGAGAGTTTAATTTATTAACTTTTTTAAAACCAAACTTTTAGCTGACTAATTTTGCAATGAAAATTGTTGGTTAATATAGTATTTACCAGATTTGAACAACTTCTGTGAATTCTGATCATTCTTAAAATACTTCAGACATCATATCCTTTGAAGATTTTATCTTTTATTGTCTCCATAGATAGTCAAGTAACAGTTCTGTTTCAAAAATTGCACTGTATATAGAAAAATGTTGTTAATCTTTCAAAGTTTATAAGCATCTTTTCTGTTATATCTTACAAAGAAACTAAAAAGAAATATGTACATAAGAAAATGTGAAGCCAGGCATAGTGGCTCACACCTATAATCCCAGCACTTTGGGAGGCTGAGGTGAGAGGATTGCCTGAGCCTGTGGGTTTGAGACCAACCTGGGCAACTTGGCAAGACTTCATCTCTACAATAAATCAAAACATTAGCCGGGCATGGTGGCACATGCCTGTATTTCCAGCTACTTGGAAGGCTGAGGCAGAAGGATCACCTGAGCCCAGCAGGTCAAGGCTGTGGTGGTTGGGAGCGTGCTACTGCCTTCCAGCCTGGTTGACAGAGTGAGACTCCAACTCAAAAAAAAAAAAAGAAAGAAAATGCAAAGTATAATGTGTGTGGCTTCCGTTAGCCTTAAATATTTAAAACATTAACATTTCTATAACTCTTAGTGAATTTAATTATTGAAAGAAAATCTATTGAACTGTAGGATGCACTTCTTGGTGAATTGAGAATTACTTTTGCCTAAAGAAATTTTTAAATTTTGGATTGAGAATTATTTAAAGGAAAATTTCTTAGTATAGTAAGGCATGGGGGAGAAATGAATGATTGTATCTTATATTGTCATTGATCCTCATTTCTACATTCTTGTAGTTTGAAGAGAACATTTTTATTGGTGGATAGTGTTGTTGGAATTACAAAAACAGACAATATTGCCATAGAAATGTGTGAGGAATTTGCATTACCTTATGTGGTAAGTATTTCCTTTGAATCATGATTGTACTTAGAAATACCAGTTCTGTGTGCATCTGTGTGTATGTGGGTCTTTTAACAATTGAGCTTATCTTGCCTCCGCAGAAGATAAAGGGGAATGCCTTTTGTATAATCTTTCCAATTAATCAGCCATTATTACTAAAGTAAGTTCTATAGTACTTTTATTCACTTTTCCTTCTCTCAGTTTTTTTTAAATAATTGTCAAAGTTTTTTCAAGCTGTTCATTTAATACTCCTATGTGCTCAACAAGTTAGTAGCTCTTTAACGAAAACTTGGCAGATAATACTTATCAGAATGTAAATAAAACTGCAACAGAAAAGCTTGCTTCACTAATATGTAATTTTAAAATTGTCCCTGCCAGGCTTATAATCCCAGCACTTTGGGAGGTCAAGGCAGTAGGATTGCCTGAGCCCAGAAGTTCGAGACCAGCCTAGACAACATAGTGAGACTCATCTCTACAAAATAAAAAATAAAAAAATTAGCCAGATGTAGTGGTGCATACCTGTAGTCCCAGCTACTCAGGAAGCTGAGGTGGAAGGATTGCCTGAACCCAGGAGGTTCAGGCTACAGGGACCCATATCATTCTACTGCACTCCTGCCTGGGTAACAATAAGACTCCAGCTAAAAAAAAAATTTGTTCCAAGAACATAGTAGCCTTCAGCACACACAAGTAGGATTTTTATCTTCTTAAAGAAAACAAAATTTCTTCTGGGAATATCTTCCTACCTGTATTCTTTCTGCTTTTTGACCTAAAATAGAATACAGATTAGTAGGTTGGTATCCACGTTAATTTTGCTTTGTGAGACTTCCCAGATAAAACAGCACATTTAAAGTTTCTTTTCAAAGAAAAATGAAAAGCCCAATGACTTCCAAAAAAATGTCAGAAAACTAATGTGTAACAGTGGAGTTTAATGCAAATCAAAGCATGTCACTAGTTAGCCACTTTTGTTGTATTCTTGAGGGTATGGAATTATTGGGGTTTGTGAAAGTCCTATGAAGCATTAGAGATAACTTATAGTTATGAGGAGTCGAAGGATTGATAGTCTATATAGTAAAAATGCCTAAATATTACCAAACTAAGTATTAGTATTCCTGATTTGGTATCATAGTTATCAGTTTATGAAGTCAAATATTTTCCTCAGTTTTAACTTTCTACTTTGGAAAAGGAATTGGAATAGAGGAATTATATCTGTATCTCCTTTTAAATATCAGCACATTTGCCTTTATGAGGAAAGACTCACATGGTGGGAGGCAGCATTCACAATTCACTAGAAATCACACACTTTCTGCTTCTCACTCTGTTTGGAAAAAATATTCAAACTATGTTTTTCCGCTCTCACACCATAACAGTCAACACAGAAGACTTCTGTTACCAACCGTGGGGAGGTTTTGCCCCACCAACAAGCAGTGAACACTAGCTGAGTATTCTGCCGTTCAATTCTGACATTATCTACCTGGAGATGATGTCAGATACCTCAGGTTGAGGGCTGAGTTTCCAAAACTGCCCTCCATGCTCTTTCAGACACCAGTTGCAAGCCCAGGCCTCCAGGACATTTCTACCAACGAGCTGCAAGTTGGGATTCCTAAGACCCTTCTTTGAGTTCAGTTAATTTGCTAGAGTGACTCACAGAACTCAGAAAAACACTTAGGTTTGCTGGTGTAGTATAGAGGATATTACAAGGGACACAGTGAAGAGATGCATAGGACAAGGTATGAGAGAAAGAGCACAGAGTTTTCATGCCCTACCTGGGCATACCACCCTCCTTGAACCTGCCCAGGGTGTTCAGCTATTTGTAAGCCCTCCAAACAGTCCTCTTGGGTTCTTATGGAAGCTTCACGAAGTCTGCATTAATTCCTCCAGGATATGGGGCAGGACCTTCTCTGCAGTGAGGGTTTTATAATCTACAATCAGAAAGTCAGGAGAAAATTAGAGTCCTGCCTTGGAATAGGCGAAAGGAGGGTAGGAGAAGGTCTATTTCCTGAGGCCTACATTATAACAAGGGCTATGGAAGCTGTAAGCCAGGACCTATGGACAAAAACCAACATATATAACACCACACACTCCTGCCATTAGCATCCTTTATGACTAAAATGCCTAAATGATTTGTCAGGAAATATAATTTTACATAAATTCCCTAGGAAAACCTGGTGGATCAAGGTTTTTTTCATTGATTTCATAATCATCCTTGCTTTGACCTTTCTCCAATAGGATTCCGAGTAGAATTCTAGACTCTTGGAATATATTAGCTACAACCTCTACAAATAGTGTGATTTCTAACTTTTTTCTTTAGAGTATTACATATAAGGCTGAATTGTTTTGTAGGTCAAAAAAATTTTACAAATTGGCAATTTTAGGTCAACCTAATAATATTCGTGTATGTATCTTAAACCACAAGGAATATTGTGGCCATCATATGAAACCTTAAGCTCATCACAATTGTAGATATGACTCCATCCTTCTCATTAATCTTAAAGCCAAGATATCATGGTCCCCTGTAGTTAAAGCACTATTAAGCATAAACACATAGGGTGTACTTAATCTGTTGCACACATTAGCGCAATCTTCACAGTATTGGGGTATTGTTTTTATTTTACAGATGAGAAAATAAGTACAGAGAGATTAAGAAAGTTGCACAGATTGTCTCGGTGTAACTGAAAAATTATAGCTAAAATGTATAAAACTATACTAACTGCTTTATTTCTTTTTTTTTGAGTTGGAGTCTCACTCCGTCGCCCAGACTGGAGTGCAGTGGCACACTCCTGGCCACTGCAGCCTCAACCTGCTGAGCTCCAGTGATCCTTCCGCCTCAGCCTTCCGAGTAGCTGGAACTACAGGCACATACTACCACATCCCGCTAATTTTTGATTTATTGTAGAGATGAGGTCTCGCCAAGTTGCCCGGGCCCAGGCAATCCACTCACCTCGGCCTCCCAAAGCACTGGGATTACAAGCTGAGCCACCGAGCCCTGCCAGCTGCTTTATTTCTAATGCTTAAAAATTTGTTTTCTTATAGATGGTATTAACAAAAATCGACAAATCTTCTAAGGGACATCTTTTAAAACAAGTGCTTCAGATCCAGAAATTTGTTAACACACATACACAAGGATGTTTTCCTCAGTTGTTTCCTGTAAGGTGAGAGTGAAATTGTTTTTTTATAACTATAGACTAAAAACCTATAATATTAAATCAGTGTTTCTTAAATTGAGTTGTCACTTAAAATTAGGATTTGGAAGACCATGCACTTATAGCCATGATTTGTTGGTAAAATCCATTAGTATTTTTATTTTTTTTCTTCCCTTTATTCTTTCTTCCTTCCGTTTCTTGCTGGATCTTCCTTGTAGGTTCTTAATTCTCTTTCTGACTCAGCCTAATTCAACCCTAAACCACAGCAGAAAACTTTTTACTTTTTTTTTTTTTGAGTTGGAGTCTCACTCTGTCGCCCAGACTGGAGGCAGAAAACTTTTTACTTTTTAAAATCAGCTAAGTGATAGCCATAATAAAGATGCTATTATCCCTTTCTTAATTTCAAAGAAATCAAGTTATCTTCATAGTAGAAAGCTCATGCAGTGAGGAATAAAAATTTTCCTTTAAAAAGACCATATAGAAATAAAAAATGTTTCACATTAAGTTAGAATTAAACATTGTCAGCAAGCAGAATGGTTATTTCCTGAGGTGGCAGTTTCTCAGATATTATGATGTGGTCTAGTGACAAAGCATGGGTTTGTAGTTTGATACAGGAGGTGCAGTGCCACTCACTCTCTGATTTTCTTACTCTGACCTCTTTGTGGGAGGCACTATGCTGGATGCTACTAGAAAATAATGAAACAAAGTAACACTGTTGTATATGAAACTGTCCCCCAAGCAGTCATTTTAGGCCCTACCGATCTAGGTCAGATTTAAATTCCAATTATGAACCTGCATGTTAAGATCCCTCTTCCTTCATTTCTTATAAAATGCTCTTCTCCCTTGACCTACATTCAAGTGTTTATACTGTTCACCCTGTCTGCGCCATATGTGCATTGGGAACTCACTGGGGTGGGAGTGAAGTCCTAATTCTTGGAGGCATGAGCACTGTCATATAAAAACAGCTATTTTTTTAACTGTTTAATAAGAAGGAAGTGGGACTTCAGGCAACACAAACATAAGATGGGCAATTCATCATTAACAGCAGCATTCGTAAAAAAAAATTATTTTGACTGTAAGCTGAGATTGAATTAATAGTATAATATGGCTGGGGAAAAACATACAGTGTTTTCTTGGACTACATTAATGGAACTATGGAATTCAAACGAGAATGATCAAGCCATAGTCCCACCCTGCTGTGAGCTATGTGCCACAACATCATTTCAATCAGACTGTGGCTCAACATGAAGAACAACTAGAGCAGTCTGCAAACACATGATTTGGGGGAGAGTCTGTCACTAGATCATTTAAAACACTTCATTGATCCTCACAGTAGACATCCCTATTTCACAGAGAAGGTTACAGGTTGGAGACGTTAAGTGAGTTGCAAAGAGGTATTTGCTGAAATAGAAAAAGCCTTAGAGTCAGCCAGCCATGGTTTTGCATGGTTCTTCTATTTCCTGGCTACTGATTTTAAAGAAACTTATTTCATTTTCTCTGAGTCTGTTTTCTTACTAGTAAAACTGGGAGAGTTATTAGCAGAATAGGGTTACTAGAGTTAATAATTCAGTGTATATTTCAAAATAGCTAAAAGAGAGGACTTGCAATGTTCCCAACACAAAGAAATGATAAATGCTCAAGGTAATAGATATCCTAAATACCTTGACTTGATCCTTACACATTTTATGCATGTAACAAATTATCACATGTACCCCATAAATCTGTACGAATATTATATATCAATAAAAAATAATAACAGAATAATAAATAATAAAAGTGTCTTTCAAAGCAATCATTAGGAAGATTAAATAAAATGTATTGTGACTGACATACACACATTAGGCACATTATAATGTTAGCTTCCTTCCTTGCCAAAGGTCAGAGAGTCAGTAAATGGCAAGGTCAAAACCTATAGCCTAGATTATCATATTCTCAGTATTTTTTAGAGCCATTTTCTTCTTTAGATACACCAGCGTTCTCTGCTGCATGAATCTGGAAGCATTGCTGCCACCATACTCACCATAGGTGACTGGAGAAGGTCGCACAGCACTCAGAATCAAAGAATTGAGACATGGGAGACTACTGGCCTTCAAGACCTTCAGTGTTGACTATACCACAGTGAACATACATAGAAAGTTTGCAAGCTGTACTCTTAGTTCTCAAAACCCAATGCAGAAAATGGAGTTCTATATACTTGCTTTTACTTGCATGACCAAGCTCCAGGGCATCCCTCCAGAAGGGAGTTTGGCCTATTCACACAAAGGTTACCATAAAATGAGTGTGGTTTTGTTTCCTTCTCTTTCTATATGCTGTTGGTAGGAGAAAGATGCAGTGTGAGGTAGATACATAGTCTGATGAGTTTTGGCCCTTTAAGCCTATAGGCAAAAGTTAAGTATTGGTCTTCAAGTCTGAACTCTGTCCCAGCAGGGTAGAGAAGTTATAAATGGTACTGGGATCAGCCTATTTTTATAAGTAGAAATATATAAGTAGGCACAATATACAAGCAGAGATCCCCCCAAAAATGGAATTTATTTATAAAAAATTGTGTATTCTTACATGTTTAGACTTCAGTTACCTTCAAAGTACTCTCTGTCTGAAATGCAGTATATCTACTGAGATGCTTTTTCCACTGCTCAAAACAGTTTTTGAACTTGTCAATTTTGATGCCTTTTAGTGCTTCTACCATTTTTTATTTTACCTCTTTCGCAACGGCAAAACATTTCCCTCCAGCAAAGTAGCTCAGGGCAAGATCAGGTGAGTAGAATGGTGGGGGGCATGGGGATCATGCCATTTTTGGTCAAAAATTGCTGAACACTCAGCGCAGTATGGGCAGGTTGTTTGTATAAATCACCCATCATGAAATAGCAAATGTGCTGAAAGAATCAACAAAAATGTTTGACTGAAGCTGAACACAGCCTCTCACAACAATGCTAGCTGGTACACTGATGCCGATGGGTTCCTAGAACACTTATCTTATGGGGGAAGCCTGTACCACAGGAGATCTGCCCTCCAAAAATCAAATCTGTTTTTTAGGGGGGATCCCCCCTCATATTGTGGCTTTCTATGTAGTGTTTCTGTGGTTTCTTTCTTTTTTTTTTTTTTTTTTTTAGCTGGAGTCTCACTCTGTCTCCCAGGCTAGAGTGCAGTGGCATGCTCAGGCCACCGCAGCCCAACCTGCTGTGTTCAGGCGATCCTTCCACTTCAACCTTCCAAGTAGCTGACCACTTGCACTACCACGCCTGGCTAATTTTTTGATTTATTGTAGAAATGAGGTCTCGCCAAGTTACCCGGGCTGATCTTGAACCCATGAGCTCAGGCAATCCTCTCCCCTCGGTCTCCCAAAGTGCTGGGATTCTAGGCGTGAGCTACCGCACCTGGCCGTTTCTGTGGTTTTCTGTGTAGCGAAATTTGAACAGATGAGAACTGACTCTAAGCAGAGAAAAAAATTGTATGAATTGGCAGAAATGTTGCAAGTGAGTTATTTAGTGTGTGAACTATACAACTTATATCTCTCCTTCTCTCCTTTAAATAGTATAACTTCACATATGACCTAGGAATCATTATGGGCTACTCTCAAGCTGGCAGCTTTGGTCAACAAGTCTAAAATGCTACACTTTATCAAGAAGAGAATTAGCAATACGGCAGGAAATATTTTACTTGTATATAGAACCTTAGTATATCCATGCCTAAGAAACCATGTGGCTGATGTGCATATTGACGAATGGATATTGGAGTGGGCTTGAGAGGCAGGAGATGGATAATTGGGTTCGTGAGTAGAGACAACTCATCACAGAGAAGTTTCACCATGAAGGGAAAGAAATGGAGGAGGAGCTGTAGGAGGCTGGACAGATGGATGGATATAGGAAGACAGATAGATAAATAATATGTAAATAATAGTGATGGTAATTTTTTTTTAAACCTGGAAAAGATCTAAAATAATAAGGTAATTGAATTTTTGTCACCAAAAAAACAAACTAAAGAGGAGATCAAGAGACTTACTCTGGAAAATAAAGCAAAATAGAAGATACAGATAAATTTTTAGAATCATGAAGGAAATAGATCAGATAATATCAATCATCAGATTTTAGAATACTATAAGATGCTGAATGAAGAGAGGAAAGGTAAAACAGATACAAAGACATTCTGCTTTATACATGAAATCACAAGAATGTTTAAAGAATGGATTCAGTCAGATCTGTTTATACCTCTGAGGTTAGGAAGAAAATTATTTTTCTTTTCTTTTTCACAGTACTGTGACCTTTTCTGGAATCCATCTAATGAGATGCTTTATAGCAAATGTAACAGGAAATCTTGACTGATGGCTCCCAGTTTAACTGAAGATTCAAGAAACCGCATCATGCCAACTAGAGATACCTAGAAGAATTTCAACATTGTTTAAAATGTTGTTCAACTGTAACTTCAGGAGGATCATTTCGGTTTTAAAACCTGCACCTTCCCAAAGCAAAGATGAATTTGTGCCTGGGATAAAAAACAGTTTCTAAATAATTGAATTATGCTGTTCATTGAAACAGATACTGTTTTTCCAATTTTGACAAACTGACAAGAGCATATAGAAACCCATAAAATGAAAACCTATTACTACTATATAGAGAAAGGTTAGCCACGTTATTTATTGGGCTTTTGTCTTTTAAAGAAAATGTGTATTATTTATTTTTTTTATTTTAAAGTAGACTAAGTAAAGGGGACTGCTTTGTTTTCTAAGCATTGATAGGTAAGTGGAAGGATAATTGTTCCCATAATCTTTTTTTCAAGTCATTATTTGAATATTGAAAAAATATAAAGTTTGTCAGCCCATGTTGGAAACACCCAGAAGACCATAATTCAAGTTCAAGTTCTGGTATTTATCACGTTGGACCTTGGGCAACGTACATGATTTCTCTGAACTTCATTTATAACTGTAACCTTGAAAACTATTAAGATTAAAATGGTTTTACATAGGTAATATATGTGAGAAAGACAGCTACATATTTGTAAAGCCAACTAACCAAAGAAATATAGCAAAATGCAGGGGTAGGTTTACCACAGGAAGGATCCTGTCACAGGGAAGTAACATTTTCTCTAGTGAAAAACAAACAAAAAAACCCAGAAACTAGATTTAAGTAAGAAATCTAATTTGCAAAGGGCAAGAGAAAAAAGTTGGTGAGATGGTTTAGACTTGGTACATTAAGATTCACAATGGAAAGATAAAGCCTTTGAACTAACGTTAATGGAAAAGATTTTTTGAAGGTGCCACTCATTGTTCATGTAAGTGGCTTTGCTTTTCAAAGTGAAGCTGAATGTTAAGAGGTTATAGCTATATTGGTAGATAAAAAATTAATGCTGTGAACCAATTTTATGGCTTTTTTTAGAAACTTATTTCTGAATATTTTCATTTGTTTTATAGTTGATAGAATTGGTCTATTTTATTCTAACCAGCAGCGTTTTAAGCCAAAAAAAAAAAAAAAAAAAGATGTTTTAACATTGGCATGCACAAAGTAAAAATATGTAGTGGCAAAAGAGTTATCTTAGAAGTCATCTTCCTGTCTGTGTTACTTTACTGCTTGTTTTAGCCTTGGTTCTTCTAAAAGCAGAGACTGCAACAAAAGCTTGCATGGGTAATTTATTTGGAAAGTGGTCCTAGGGAACAGGAAACAGCAGTGAAGTGAAACAAGAAAGGAAAGCCTATTAATCATGTATTCTTTGAGTTAGCCAAAACATAGGCACTAGTGTTGATCTTGCGGGAACTTCTGAGCTTTGTGAAGTGATCTTTGGTGAACAGGTCTGTGCAAATCTACCCCTAAAGATTGAGGAAGCTGAGAGGTAAAAGAGGCTGACAAATTCTGTTTCTCAGAAAGAAATTTAGGCATAGAAGCCTTATCTTGAGCTGCCATGAGACAGAAGATCACTCCACCATTACACCCAAGACCCAAGGCTTTGATACCATAGGGAAAAGATAACCGTGCCTCAGAAGGAATGTATAAGAAAATTGAAGTCAACCCTTCAGGGAAAGGCAATGCTGTATGCCTCATAGCCTATTTGTTCAAGGGTAGGATTTATGAAAGTATGTATGTGCTCACAACAGCAGATAAAAGTAGAAATCTTAAGAGGCATTTCCAGAACTCAGATTAGTCAGAAGTCAACGTGGGGAATTAGCATCCAAAACTTACTTTAGCTTCCAGTCTCTGAATTTTTTTAAGGAAGGGAATGGACAGCCTCCCTGCCTTCCCCAGGTTGTACATGCCCAAGTGACAAGCAATTCCTGCATGTGGTCAGAGGCCCTAGGGCTGAAAGTGAGAGGAGGCAGTCTAGCCCTACTTGAAACTGGCTGCCACAACAGTGACTGAAGTAAGAAGGTCAAGAGGATCCGAAGTGACACAAAGGTCTCATACACCACTCATAAATGAAACTCAACATTAGGATATAACTGGTATGCACTATGATGACCCTGACAATAGTTTTAATCTCATTTATTAGGTGAGTTATGGTTTAGTATATTTTAGTTATCATTTTTTTTTTCTTGGAGTCTTACTCTGTTGCTCAGGTTGGAGTGCAGTGGCACACTCACGGCCACTGCAGCCTCAACCTGCTGGGCTTAGGCCATCCTTCCATCTCAGCCTTCCAAGTAGCTGTAAATATAGGCATGCGCTACCACACCCAACTTATTTTTTGATATATTGTAGAGACGAGGTCTCACCAAGTTGCCCAGGCTAGTCTCGAACCCCCAGGCTCAGGCAGTCCTCTCGCCTCAGCCTCCCAAAGTGCTGAGCCACCATGCCTGGCCAAATGCCTTTTTTTACAAATGTACAACATTAAGGCTGGGTCCAGTGACTCATGTCTGTAATCCTAGAATGTTGGGAAGCCGAGGCAGAATTGCTCAGGAGTTCGAGACCAGCCTGGGTAACATAACAAGACCTCATCTCTATAAAAATTACAAAAAGAAAAATAGGCGTGGTGGCACATGGCTGTAGTCCCAGCTACCCAGAAGGCTGAGGTGAGAGGATCACCTAAGCTCAGGAAGTCAAAGATGTGTGAGTCATAATGGTAACCCAGCACTCCAACCTGGGTGACAGAATAAGAACCCCCAAATTTAAAAAAAAAAGAGTAAAAATGTAAAACAATTTTAAGTTATTTGGGAAAATTAACTGATCCAGAATACAGCAAAACCCCTACATGCAAACAAGTTCCATTCCAAGAGCATGTTTATAAGTCCAATTTGTTTATAAGTCCAACAAAGTTAGCCTAGGTACCCAACTAACACAATTGGCTATGTAGTACTGTACTATTATAGGCTTATAATACTTTTCACACAAATAGTAAGAAACAAAAAATCTTTAATCTTACAGTCCAGTATTTCGAGAAGTACAGTGATGCAGTACAATAGCTGGCATCAAGTGAACAGGCAAGAAGGGTTACTGACTGGAAGAGGAAGGAGGTGGGAGGTGGTTGAGCTAAAGGATCATCAGCAAGAGTTGGAGGGCAAGCTGAAATTTCACTCATACTTGATGTTGACAGCACAGGTTCTGATTCCTTGGTGGATTCAATTACCTGTACCCTCTTGAAAAAATTATCAGTGATGTCTGGGTAGTAGTTTTTTTTTTTCTCATCATAGATGACATGGCAGCACTGGATTGCATTCTGAACGGCTGCTGTAAACTGTACCCTTCTATGTTCAGGTCCTGTACCTCAAAAACTAACAGCGCCTCCTCAAATAACTAACTTACATGACTGAACATGCAAATGCATGGTCACATCTTTGAAAACTTGCAACTTGAAGGTTCGTATGTAGGGGACTTGCTATACTACATTCCTTATAAACATATAAATTATTATTTCGCGGACACAGGTGTGAAGCTTTTTACTGTTTCCCTGAGTTGTGAGGGACAGGAGATGGGAAAGGAGATGAAAATACTCCAAAGGAACATTAATGAGGTAGGAAAAAATACTAGGATGATAGTCCAATCTAGGCTTTGTAGTTCTACTTTAACTTACTGAACCACTTTGGTTTTCTAATGAGGTATAATCAAGTTTCTTTCGGCTATAAAAGTATATCATTTGGAACAAAAATGCTACTTCAGATGCAGAAACCTAAGCCCAAGGAAACTGACTGGCTCAGTGGAGTCATATACAAATAGCTACAGAAGCAAGACTGGATCTTAAATCTTCTGACTCCTAGAGACCTTTTTTTAAAAAAAATTTTTCAGAAAAAGAAATCAGAATCAAAAATTGGGACATGAAGTCTTATAGGATAGAAGCTAGATGGGCCGGGCTCGGTGGCTCAGCCTGTAATCCCGTGCCTTGGGAGGCTGAGGTGAGTGGATTGCCTAAGCCCGTGGGTTCGAGACCCGCCTGGGCAAGCGAGACCTCATCTCTACAATAAATCAAAAAAATTAGCCGTGCGTGGTAGCGTGTGCCTGTAGTTCCAGCTACTCGGAAGGCTGAGGCGGAAGGATCACCAGAGCCCAGCAGGTCGAGGCTGCAGTGGCCGGGAGCGGCCACTGCACTCCAGCCTGGGCGACAGAGTGAGACTCCAACTCAAAAAAAAAAAAAAGAAGCTCTATGGACGATAAGGAAGTAAATCAAGCCCCATGGTCAACGAAGCAGTACCACACTAGGGATCTTACTAATGTATTTTCATTTCCCAATATGTAAAGGAACACATTGAACACAAGGCCACTTAGGTGCTAAACATTTCTATACTTGTCAGGAATAAAATCTCCTTGGTATTGTCTATGTTTTAAAGCACTAAGTAGCTACTACTACTTGGTAGGAAGCTAGAAGGAACGTGAAAAATGATTAGAGATTAAGAACTTTGAATTAAACCAGGATGTTCAACAAAGGGCTTCAGGAGAGAAGCTAAACCACTGTTGCTATAACTGGATTTTGGGCCACTTCAAACTTATCTAGGTACATCTTGTTAAAAATGCAGACTTCTGTCCCATGTTTTTCATCCTCTGGGAAGGGACCAGTAATATGCATTTTTAAACAACCCACCAGGTGATTCTCAAAAAAGCTAAAGCTTGAAAACCACTGGTATAGAAAACCGGGAAAATGCAGACAGGGAAAGGACAAAGCCAGGTAAAGAGTGAAAAGGAAGTGCAGAAAAGGAAATGAATGATAAGAAGGCTAAGGAAAAGGATGTAGTACATTCTAAGGTACTGTTTTATTTTTCTGTAAAGCTGTATGCAACAACATAAAACGTAAGGCTACTGTAGAAGCTTAATAACCTAATTCTAGTGAGTTCGAACATTTGAAAGCTGGTGCCTAAAACTTCACATCATTATTCCAAAATACATAAGATTTACCCCCTCAGAGTAATTGTATGACCAGTGTCTAAATATCAGATAACACCATCAGCACCAAATTATAAATTTACATATTAGCTGCATTCTTGGGTCTATTTTGTGTCACCTAACCTTATTTTTTCATTTTACTTTCTCACCTACCTCTTTGTTATCCTGTTGTATTTCATGTGTAACCATAAACCACCTTATATTCTTTTTGAAAAAAGGTTTATTTGGAATCAGTTTTTGGTACCCAAATCGATGAACAACACAAGAAAAAAAAACTTTTTAGTGAACTCCAAAAGCATTTAATATAGCCTCCTAAGAGGTAAGGTGAACAAATGAAGAGAAATAATGGTTGTGACCAGTCCCTGGTAATGTCATCAATGGCAAAATTTGATGATCAATCCTAGGATGTAAACAACACAAATGTCAGAAGCTACAAACTTTAGTATTCAGAGGTGGATTTATCTACGATGAAGCCAATAAGGCCAAAGTGAGCTTTCAGGTGCTTCCTTGCTATTCCCCACCCCCACTCCCTATTTACCTAAGGCACTTAATTCAGGTATCAAGTCCCTGGTAAATCATAAAATTATCCCATTTTTCAGGGTCCTAGGAGCATCAATCAAGGAATTATAACTGCTTCTCAGGGGCAGGCTGTGGCAGATTTTTATCTCACTGTCTCACATGTAGCTGAAGCCAAAAAAAGACTTGTTGATTAAATGGCACGAACCTCCTACAAATGTCTACTGAACTGAAATGAACTCCTGTGCAATGCTGCACTAAAATAGCTCCTCTGAGTCTGTAGTACTTCCAGATCTAGGACTTCCACTTAAAAAAGTAAATCCCTTAGCCAGGCTCGGTGGCTCAGCCTATAATCCCACGCCTTGGGAGGCTGAAGTGAGTGGATTGCCTGAGCCTGCAGGTTCGAGACCCGCCTAGGCAACTTGGCGAGACCTCATCTCTACAATAAATCAAAAAAAAAATTAGCCGGTCGTGGTAGCGCACACCTGTAGTTCCAGCTACTTGGAAGGCTGAGGTGGAAGGATCGCTGGAGCCCAGCAGGTCGAGGCCAGGAGCGGCCACTGCACTCCAGTCTGGGCGACAGAGTGAGACTCCAACTCAAAAAAAAAAAAGTAAATCCCCTAGAAGTCTCACATATTAACCTCTAAACTCCAATTAAAGCAAAGATATCATCAATGTCATCTGTCTCCTTAATGGTTCCTGATGTTCTGTGTGTGTTTGTTTGCATCACTCTCCTTGATTCAGTTTCATTTTCACTGCTTCCTATAAGATTTTCATGCATCTGTTTCTCCTTAGTTTGTGTGACAGGACTGGAAACTCTGGGTTGCTCACTGTTAAGGTAGAGGTCAGTTATATGACCTGTACAGTGTGAGAGTCTCCACTTAGCACTGGCATCTGCAGCATTCTTCTGAGTCCCTAGAGGAAACTGCTGAATTTCCTTTAAGAGAGTTGACTGCAACTTTCTCTGTGGTTTCCTTTGTCTCAGTAAAAATGTATTCGGTGATCTTCTTTGTCTCAGATGATGCTTTGAAGTTTTGATACCTGAGCCACGAAGAAGGCAGTTGCACACAGATGTTTTTATGCACTCTAGCTTCTTTGGTAAACTTTAAAGGACAGAGAGAAAGGAAAAAATCTGAGCTTGTTAAGATGCAGGTAAACATTCTCAAGTGCTTTTAATTTACCAACTTCCAACAGAAAACTATACAACTCATCTGCAAGTTCTATGCCTGTGTATAATCCCAGAATCATCAAAAAACAAAGAAATAGGCGTTTCAACCCAATCTGTTTTTTCATAGCATAGTTTCTCTCTGATTGAAGTTGTAGGCTCGTATCCCCATTTTGCTCTCAAAGTGAAGTAACCATTATAAAGCCCCAAACAGACCTGTAACTATAGATAAGAAATTATAGTGCAGAGCCAGGCTTAGTGGCTCACGCCAATAATCCTAGCACTTTAGGAGGCTGAGGTGAGAGGATTGTTTGAGCCCAGGAGTTCGAGGCCAGCCTGGGAGCAGCGAGACCTTGTCTCTAATAATCACAAAAAGAAAAAAATTATGGTGCAGGCATAGGATAGTTCTCCTGTTGTTTTTTTAAGACCCTTCTCCTCCTACCCAAACTGAAACACAATAGCCTACTTCCATGTCACTTTTTTTTTTAAAGAGCTTATTTCGTAAAGAATACATAATAAACAGGTTAGAGTAATGGCCTCTGTGAAGGCAGAATAAGGATCTTTATACTCATTTGTGTCTGAAATTGTTACCATCAGCATGTTATTTTTTAAAATAAAAATATAAAGCCCAAGTGTCTAATGTCTAACTTTATGTAATGCTTCATGCACTACTGGCCCACAAGCAAAGATAACCATCCTTAAATAGTTTTATGAGTGTAAAAATCATAGAAAAAAGAGGAGTACATGGAGAGTCCAGCTCATATGAATGAAGGGTAAGCCTGACCCTGGCCCTGGCATCTGGTATGGACCTTGTAAGGGGCAGGCGCCTACCCTCTGCTTCTGCCTCACACCCTCATCCCACTGCACTGAGGCTGACTGCAGAAGGGCTGCCTCTCCAACTAGAGCATAAGCTCCCTGAGAATCAAGACTGTTGATGCAGTTGTATCCCAGGGCTTAGTACACATGGACACTCTTAATGCTTTCTGAATGAAGGAATGGAAATGATGAAGAGTATAAATAACTAAGTCCAATTATCCTAAGTTTATTTTCTCCCTCTAACGACATAGCTTTGCTCTTAGAACAAAAGTAACAAATGAAATTGCAGTTTGAATAGATCTCACTTCTAGGCCCCCTTGGACAGCTGGACATCTCATTTTAAAGAAAGGTGACCTGAAAATACTTTTATCCTAAATAACAGAAAAAGGAATACAATTTTTGTAATATACTTACCTATGACCTTGAGCTTCCACGTGCTTAAGCCGGTTACTTTTAAGAAGTTTGTTACCCAGAAAGGTGGCCTGAGCCTTGAATTTGTTTCTCCTGCACCATACAATTGCCATTTGGATTTCTTCAGAAAGCTGTATGAAGGACTCAGCCTCTCGGAATCTTTGCACCAAACTTTTGGCACGAGAAGTTCCTATGACTTCCTGAGAAGAATTTTTGGTTATCTTTAGTCTGGATTGAGAACATTTAAAATCACAGCTGGTCTTCTGAAATGTGAAAAGGTGAGAAAAATATACTGAATGTGTTGCTGACTTGTAATTATATGGCAATACGGAATGCTGGCTCACAGTCAGCATTTTAAAACTATCAGTCTTTAAAAGAAAGATGACTTTTTTCCTCTGAGCTTTTCTTTAGTCTTAAAAAAAATTAATTTTTTTCTCCAGTGCTCCAAAAACAAGATTCCCTCTGCAGCTAAATTAGATTGACACAGGTAGCTTAAATATTCTAACATACATATATAATATATGCAAAAGAATAAAACACCACATGATTAAATATTGGTCAAAACCTAATGGAGGGAATCACTGAAGGGCCCTTTTCTACATCACTAGACTGTCACAACTTATTTTTCACTTACTTCCATACCCTGAACAAACCTCCTTGATGATGGGACATAAGTGTTCCTGAAAATAGAGATCATGTGGAGACTTGCAGAGCACATTTCTAATTCCACCTGTCATCTTCTGACAAGACACTTTTATTTCTTCAGCCCTTTCTTTCTATATCAAGTCAAAAGTTTGGATTTTAGTTACTATTTCTTTATAAAAAATATACTACCTCCTTGGTACGCTTCTACTCTTCATTCAAAGTTTACTTTCTTCCAAATTTCTCGCACTCAAAAGGGATTTTAAAAAGAAGTAGAAAATATTCATCTGGGCAAGGTGGCTCATGCCTGCAATCCCAGCTCTTTGGGAGGCCAAGGCAGGAGAATTGCTTAAGCCCAGAAGTTCAAGACCAGCCTGGACAACACAGTGAGACCTCATCTCTACCAAAAATCAGCCAGGGGTGGTGGCACATGCCTACAGTCCCAGCTACTTACAGGATGAGACGGAAGGGTTACCTGAACCCAAGAGGTCAAGGCTGCATGCAGTGAGCGGTGATCTTGCCACTGCGGTGATCCAGCCTGAGCAACAGATGAGATCCTGACTCAAAAAAAAAAAAAAAAGTAGAAAATATACAAGTAGAGGCCCATCAATAGTTTATGTCTGGTGATAGATAAAAGCAGTTTGGCGTAAAAGAAAGCTGAACACATTAGTGCTATGTGCTAAAAATGTAGTCATGATTAGCCTTGAATAAGAGGGACACTGGCCAACTAGCTTCAAAACCAGCTCACCTGTGAACAGGTAAGCCGCAGAAGGGTCAAGGGTCACAAAGCACTAGTTCTTGAGACACAAGAGTTGAAAAAACTATGTTGGGGACTGGTGTAAAGGTAAAGAACAGAGACTATGAAACCAAACTGCCTGCATTCAAATTCCAATTCTGCCGTTTATTCAGTTGTGGTCTGGGCAAGTTTCTTGGCCTTTCTGTGCCTCAATTTTCTCATATGAAACATGAAAACATTAATAAGAACAACTTATTCACCGAGCTTTTCTGAGAATTACATGAGCTAATTGATATAAAGCATTTAGAACAATGCCTGGCACAAAAAGTACTATTACCTACTATTATTCCTCCAAGTTCATGAATTGGACACAATATCAATGCAAGCTGGAGTCCTTGTAAAAGTTCAAGAAAGTACTCAGACTTAATAGAAAGGATTAGGCCGGGCTTGGTGGCTCAGTCTGTAATCCCAGCACTTTGGGCAGAGGCCGAGATGAGTGGATTGCTTGAGTCCATGAGTTCGAGACCAGCCCAGGCAACTTGGCGAGACCGCCTCTTTACAATAAATCAAAAATTAGCCAGGCATGGTAGCACGCTACCATGGCTACAAACAAGGCTGAGGCAGAAGGATCACTGGAGCCTAGCAGGTCGACGCTGGGGTGGCCGTGAGTGTGCCACTGCACTCTAGCCTGGGCTCAAAAAAAAAAAAATGAAGAGATTAAGAATTCTTAAATGGAATGAAAAAAATAACCCATGAAGGAAACCAAAAGGCATTTTGTAAAGAGGGTAAAAAAATCAAGTTACTGAGTACAATAGGTAACACTGATGTACTTAACTGCTGTTAGGCCCAGAACAAATAGAATTGATAATCACTAATAAATCATGGTAAAATTTGAACCTCAACAAGAAGAAATGAATAGAAGCTTCATAACAAATGATGAGAACGATGACAGCTGCTAATGCCATCTAACACCAAATACTTAACCATACTCCAGACTCTGCTGAACACTTTACACGCAGTAAAACTAGCCCAACCCTATAAACCACACTCTATTACAAAACAGAGGTATGGAGAGGTCAGAAAACTTACAGAAGATCAAACAGGCTAGTATAAGCCAAAGCCAGGATTCAAGCCTTCTGACTGCAAGCCCATACTCTTAAGCTGCAGTACAATCTACTTAATGAGGGATCTTACAGTTACTTTAAAATTCTAGAGAAATTACTACTAAAACATTTCTGTATACATTCTATTAACTGAATTAACTGGATGCATTTTTAAAAATCCCTGCCTCTATTCATGCAGAAGCATACACTGAGAAATAAGAAGGCACTAAGTTTAGAGCTGGGGACAGAAATAGAAGATTCAATCCCTGCCCTTGGTAAATAGCATCTTCTCCAAATTAGCAGAAATCATAAACTATATTAAATTAAGCTACACAAACCTGAGAAACTTTGTGTTTCAGCTGGTTGCAGAAAGCCCTCAAATCAAATTCTGATGACTTTTCTGTAGAGGTGGAAAAATCACAGACACAAAAACTTAGGCATACTATTTTCAAATCTACAACAAATTCTTAAGTGCATGACATTTCCTGCCAAATTAACAACAGAAATAAAAGGAATAAACCAAGCAAGAACTATGAAGCAACTACAGAAACAAACAACTTTAAAGTTCTCAAACTTAGAAAACTGGTATCATACCTCCCAGAAGGTAATCAATGTGGGCTAAAATTAAAAAGAAAGATGCTGGATTTCTTTCTATGCAATGCATGATTATATTATATTCAACAGGTTTTATTTTAGATTTTTTTCAAATTAGAGTATATGCTGTATGAAAGCAAATTACCTTTGAAGACTTTCTTATTCTTTACTGGCTGTCCAAGATCCATATTATTCTGTATACTAATCTTCATTTGTTTAGCTTTTTTGGAAATTCCAAGTAGGGTTTCTTCACTGGATCCTGGTGATTGCTCATTTGTTAAAAACAATTTATTTAGCAATTTAGTTACCCCTTTAGCTGCAAAAGCTGTAGGCCTCTTCTCCTTGAAGACTTCAAAATAGGGCTGTCCTAGAAATTCAGCAATATCAGAAGGAAAGGTAAAATCTTTGAAGTAAGGCATTGGTTGAATCTTAGAGACCTCTTGAAGCAATCCAAACAATGGCTCGTATAAAGAAATCAGCCTTTTAAAAACATCTTTATAGAGAACCCTGGAGAAAGAAATAGGAGCTCATGAATTAGCCAGTAATTACAATTTGAAGATTACATAATAAACTACACAATTCAAAGCTGAAAATAAAGCCTATCAAAGTCTGCCACTAGAGATTTTAACAATACTATAGCACATACTTGCAAACCTTATATCCAGATTAGTTCAGCCTGACAGAAAAATCCGGGTATAAATGTTATTAAAAAAACAAAGTACCACATGGAGAGAGGTTGCAAAGGACACATATCAAAATCTTGTGTGGTTTTATCTAGATGGTGAGATTATAAGCAAATTTCTCCACATTTTTCTATACTTTGAAATAAAATTTCATAAAATAATTATGTATTGTAATCAGCAAAAATTAAAGCTATTTTCATTACAGAAAAGAATTACAAAGGTTAAACATTTTAAAATAATATGATTAGTAACTCAAATGTTGTTACCTCTGATTAAGAATAAGCAAAATAAAAAGCAAACTGATAGAAAACATTACTTGAGATATCTAGCTTAAGAGATTAAAGCAAGGTTTCTGGGGGCACATAACATTAATAAGAGCACCTGATCTCAAACTGAGCAGTGGGGACCAAAGGTAGCCCAAACTTTATCTGTACAATGACCACTTGTATACCTAATCTTGAATTGTACCCCATATCTTTAAAATAAAATAAATTTTAAAATATTTTTTTAAAACAAGATTTTCAATCTGCAAAAGCAGAAGGAAAACTTTTCTACTTTTTTACTTTATTTTTTCTCCAATGCTTTCTTATGTTCACATTAGAGTCAATGATCCTAATTGTTTGAAATGGCCCAAAACAGGTCTTACTACAGTAATCCATCAAATCAGTTCCACAATATGCACTGGGACATGCAAAAGAATGTCACTTCAGTTTGCAAATATTACAATATTCTTTACATCAATTAAATATGCCTGGAAAAGCAGTGATGGTTTCAGGTGAAAGAGTCCAGCATATAAGAAAGGTCAAAAATTGCCATTAAAAATTAGAAACCAAGTGACAGAATCAAATGATAATAGCCAGCTCAGGAATACCATCATTTTAAACGGTCTGTTGCAATATGATTACTGCCACCAATTTTTTATTATTCCAGTTCCCAGTCCTAGGCATTAATTTTAGTTGTTCAGTGTTGGGCTGATCTCATGGATTGAGATACAGTCCTTTGGTATAACCATCATCACTCTACCACAAATAAGCTCTAATCAAATAAAGAAAGAGAACTCCTGTACCTTCAATGACCCATGAGAAAACAAATATAAAAACTACTAAAAAGAAACCTAGGCTGAGGTGGAGAGTTAAAAAAGAAATGAAGGATTTCAGAGATATACACGTACCATAACCTGCTTACCAGCCCAACCATCACAAGGTTTAAAATAATGAACTCTTGTAAACCTAGATGTTTCACAGTCAAGCTGGAGAATCAATTTAAGGTGAGAAAACAAAACCAAAGCAATGTGAGTTTTGTAAGTTACAATTATGAAAGAAGAAACAGACTGGAAGTAACGAGAAGCTTCTTGAAGGTACTAAGGCCTCAAAACATGTTCTATTTAAGAAATAAGAACTAGCCGGGCTCGGTAGCTCAGCCTGTAATCCCGCGCCTTTGGGAGGCTGAGGTGAGTGGATTGCCTGGGTTCGAGACCTGCCTGGGCAACTTGGCAAGACCTCATCTCTACAATAAATAAAATCAGCCGGGCGTGGTAGCACATGCCTGTAGTTCCAGCTACTCGGAAGGCTGAGGCGGAAGGATCGCCAGAGCCCAGCAGGTCGAGGTTGTGGTAGCCGGGAGCGGCCACTGCACTCCAGTCTGGGCAACAGAGTGAGACTCCAACTCAAAATAAGGCAGAAAAGGGGAAGCGTGAGGGGACTGCAGTCTTTTTACATGGGGGCTTTCTGTTTTTATTTTGTTATTTAGTTAAATATTTGATACATCTTCCTATTTTTACTGCTAGATTTTTAGCAACTAGA
>CAUYQG010184537.1:0-10750 GCA_963574415.1 Tarsius wallacei
TGTGTGTGTGTGTGTGTGTGTGTGTGTTCAACTGTTTTTTGCACTGATTTCTGCTCTGCATCATCATATAGAGTGGTGGTGGGAAGTGGGGTTCAGGGTACACATCACAATAAGTGAACATTGTAATTGCAAGTAGTTTCTGAATTCTAGCGCCCCATCCCCTACTTTATTTGAATTTCAAAAACTACAAGAGATAGCAAAGCTTCCCATCCACCAACCTATTTCAAAATAGAACAAATCCAGAGCCCGAATCGGGGAAGAATAGAGGACTGAGGAAACATCAGAAGGGAAAGCCTCTCCCACTGACACTGAATAACAGAACTAAAGAGAAAAACAAGAGATCCGTCACAAATCAGGAAAAAAACAAAGGAAGACCTCAGGTAATTTCAAGTATACCAAATACAAAACTCCTGAAAAATCAGACCTTGGTGCCAAAACAATGGAAGTCAACAACAACTGGCCCCAGAATAGACAGGGATTAGGGAATGGATAGAAAGAGTGAATAAGACTCAAGAAAGACAAAATGCAACATTGAAAGAACTTGTAACAGAGATTTTGGCAATAAAAAATTTCATCCAGGAAATAAATAACAAGATGACAAGCATGGAAAGTAGAATTAATCTAGCTAAAGAAAGAATCTCAGAACTTGAAGACCAGAACATGGAATTTACCAGAACTGTAAAAATCATAGAAACAAGACTCAGAAAGAAAGAACAAAACCTACAAGAGATGTGTGATTATATCAAGAGGCCAAACCTATGCCTGATTGGTATCCTAGAAGAAGAAAGGAAAATGGAGAACAACTTGGAGCAAGTATTCCAGGAGGTAATCCAAGAAAACTTTCCCCATCTCATCAGAGATGTGACCAGCCAAGCACAAGAGATACAGAGAACTCCCACAAGATATCAAATGAGAAGACCAACCTCTAGACACATAGTAATTCACCTACATAAAGTAGGCACAAAAGAAAAAATCCTAAAGGCAGCAAGAGAAAAAGGTCAGGTTACATACCAGGGAAAGTCAATTAGAATAGCAGCAGACCTATCGGCAGAAACACTACAAGCAAGAAAGGACTGGAGCACTACATTAAAAGTCCTCAAAGATAAACAATTTCAACCAAGAATTTCCTATCCAGTCAAGCTCAGCTTCATCAGTGATGGAGGATTAAAATCCTTCCCAGACATCCAATCCCTAAGAGATTATGCAGCTTCCAGACCAGCTCTACAGGAGACACTTAAAAAGGTATTAAGAAAGAAAAAAAGAATGACTACACACTTCCCAAGAGAACAGCAGAGCACACAATCAACAGAGAATACAGTGCAACAAGAAACTTGAAAACACCCACATACATCAACCCCAAAGCCAAAAGAAAACAAGCAAACAAAAAACTTTATAAGAACCTTGACAGCAATAAACAATCACATTTCAATAATCAACCTGAATGTGAATGGACTAAATGCACCACTGAAAATACACAAAATGACAAACTGGATAAGAAACCATGATCCAATGATCTATCTAGGGCTGCTAGTGGGGTATTCAAGTCCCCTGCTATAATAGTGTTAGAGTCAATATCTTTTTTTAGTTTACTTAGTAGTTGGTTTATAAATGCTGGTGCTCTTGTGTTGGGTGCATATATGTTTAGGATGGATATTTCTTGTTGATGGATTGAACTTTTTATCATTATTGGTCTATTTTTATACTGGTGGATTAAAAAAATAGATGCTGCAAACATAAGTAAAGAAATCTTCCATTTCTGAATAGACTGTGTTTAAAAAGTTAATTTGTAAAGTAGGCCTTTTGAAGTTCAAAACACTTTTTCCAATAGCATCAGTGATATATTCTGAGGTTTACCTCAAGAGCACATTTAATAGCCATCATTTAACAAGTATCTTTTGCAGAAGCTTACACAGGCCTGGCTTTGTTTAGGGGATAGGGATGTAGCAGTGAGCAATACAGACAAATATCCACATCTTCATGAAACTTATATTCTACTGGTGGGACAAAAATAATCAAGCTATGTAGATAAATATGTAGCATGGTATCTGCCAATAAGTGTTACAGAGAAAAGCAAATCAGGAAAGGAGTGTGACAGTGGGCGTCACACTTTTAACTAAGTGGTCTTTACTGCAGTGACTGAAGAAATGAGCCAGGAGCTGTGAACACAGATAAAAAGAACAATCTTTGAAGGATTATTTTTGGTGGTTTGACATTCATTTTCCTACTCTACTTGCCCTTCTGAAATCCATAGGTTTCACTCGGAATTTCTTGATATTAAAAAAAAAATAGAGATGAGATGGGAAGAAGTGATGAGGCCACAATGGTTTGTATAAGATTGCCAAGGAAGTAGTGGAGAAAGATGAGAGGAAAATATGAAGCAATGACTACTAGCCTCTTTTCCAGAGATGGCTGCTCACATCAGGTAAATGATAGGAAATGGCACTTGGAATTTTCTATCTTATAATGTACTTTTACATCTCAATGCCTCCTGTTTCTTTCATAGCATATATTACTCAAAGGTAGGAAATATGCTGTGTTAGAGGAGAACATAAAGGGTTTCTAGTGAGCTGATCAAAACATCTTGAGTATATTATCTCAAATGAAGTGACAGAGCCTTTTATAATGGGTGCATGTTGCTTATTAAACAGCCCCCAAATCTAATGTCTTAAAACAGAAATTTTGTTTTGCTCATTATTTTGTAGATCAAGAATTAGGTTTCCTTGAGTCTAGAAGATCCACTTACAAGTTAGTTCATTCACTTGACTGGCCTGGAAACTAATTAAGGCCTTAGTCTGGGACCTCAACTTCTTCCCTATGTGGGCTTCTCCATGGGGTTGCTTCAGCTTTCTCACAGCGTGGTGGCAGTTTACAAGAGTAAGTGTTTCAAGAAACATGTAGTGGAAACTGTTCGTCTCATCAGGCCTATGCTCAGAATCAGGTACAATGTCACTTCTACAGTATTTTTTTCATTAAGGAAATCACAGAATATGCAAAATTCAAGAGGAAAGGATGTAGACCCCCACATATTTATGGTTAGATTAATATGTTAAATTAAAAAAAACCTTTATCATTTCCACTAGATTGTCATAAATATTTGAATTTTAAGGCTCTGATTGGATTGCTATATCTAACACAGTGCCTTAAATTGTCATTGTTAAAGTTAATTTATTCACAGAAACAAAGAACAGAGTGCCATATGTTCTCACTTATAAGCGAAACTTGAACAATTATTATAATACTATAAGAAAGGGATTGGCAATAATGGGAAACTGCCAGAGGGGGTGTGGGATTGGCATTGTGGGAAACTGCCAGGGGAAGTGGGTGTTGGGACTGGCAGTTGAGGGAAACTGCCAGGAGAGGGAGGGGCACACCTCATCAGCAATGGTACCTGCATAATGATCATTTGTATACCTAACCCTGAATTGTACTCCACATCTTTAAAATAAAAAAAAGTTAATTTATTAAATTGAACAGTTATTTTATATTGCTTAATATTTAAGGTGAAGTGTGAAAGATGTTTCCTAAAAATTAAGAGCAAACTATGTAAGATCTATCCTATGTTGATTGTGCTACTCTGCAGTCTATGTTACTTCCCTAAAGCTATTTTCCTTTCAGTACAGATATGCTTGATTGACCAACTGGACACTAGCTGTAAAAAAATCACAGAGAGATAAATTGCTTTAGTAGATTCAAAGTCAGGCAAGAATGTTTCTTTCATTGTGGGCCACTAAGCTGCAGGTACTGAGGACTGCTACTTGTTGGAGATCCCTGAACAAATTTGATAGCCCATAAAGACAAGACAGGCTTAAGGCCAAGCTACAGGGTAGAACTGTCAGAAGAGTTTTAATAGTGAGTCATGCAGTGTTGGTTTTAACTCAATGTTGTGCTTAGGTATGGAAAAAAATCATTCACCATTATTTCACTGATAAAACTGTGCTCAGCTAGAGGACAGACTTATGAGGTTCATGAAACACCTACTATTTATTTTTGTCTGTTTTGGCTAACGCTGGTCAGAAAAGGGTATTCAGAAATTAAAATTTTGTTTTTGAAAAAGCAGAGGTTGATAAAGAAGTCTGAAAGCAAAATGGGACTAATACCTCATAGCTGCCTAGAGATGGGGCTCAAGTATTGGCTACACAGTGTGGCGATTCTTCCTTTATCCAGAGGGTCAAGAATAATTTTCAGAGTGAAATGGGTCTCCAAATTTAGGAATAGGAAAACTCTGTCCCTGGAAACTAAAGCAATATTTGTACATTTTTTTCCGAATTGGGTCAGAAATTAGAGTGATGAAAGAAAGTATTAATTCTAAGAATTGGAACAGACAGTATCTTTGGGATGACTTTGG
Source organism: Tarsius wallacei (assembly GCA_963574415.1). Classification (NCBI taxonomy): domain Eukaryota; kingdom Metazoa; phylum Chordata; class Mammalia; order Primates; family Tarsiidae; genus Tarsius; species Tarsius wallacei. The sequence goes on from CAUYQG010184537.1 coordinate 4,346, forward strand.
TTAGAAGTGTTGAAAACTTGACCTTAAGAGAACATGAAATCTAAAAAGCAAAGAGAAGAACTGATACCTAACTTCAACTGGAGGGATTCTGTGTGTGTGCTGCCTGCTGCCTTTCCTACTGATGATAAAGTATTTATCTCCCAGCTTTGGCTTTGTGTTTCTGTGTTTGGAACTCTGCAAACCACAGTCTCCCTTTGCCAGCTGGCTCCTATTAGACACTATTATTATGGATAACTAGAGAGAAATTGGATAGCTGAAGGAGGAAATGGAGATTGCTTCTTCTTTTTTGTTTCCTGATCCTGTCAGGGCCACCCTATTAATGGTACTTCACTCTGAACACAGCAATTGGTTCCAGTAGCAGCAGGTGGCTCCAGTTTCCATTTCTTTTTGTATAGTCCGTATATCAGCCTCGTTGCATCTCCCTGGATTGCTAACAATAAACAAACAGTCCTCTCCTCTTGTCTGAATTTCAGCTGTGCAGGAGCCTTCCTCTGAGCTCCTGAGGTATCAGGTCAGCCAACAGCACCTTTTCCTTAGAGGTCTACATCCAATTCTTCAAGATCTTTTTACTTAAGCTTCTGAGTTCTTTGTACACTTGTGGGCCAGTGGCTGCTTTTTTGCAGTTACCATTTCTTGGTGACTTACTGCTTACCTTTCACCTTTTTGCTTCTTTTATTCTATGTATTACTCTTTATATTAAATCTCTGTTAAATCACTCATGAGTATTACTGTGACTGATTGTATCTATTTTGCAGAAATGTTTATAGTAAGCCCCAGTGCTACAGTGATTTTGCTATAGAGCCTGAACCTTTCCTATCTTTTTCACATGAGATACAACAACGATGCTAAGCCACAAATTTTGCCATAGTCCAGTTGATAGTCTATCAGCTAAGCATGCTGAAGGAGAGAAACAGGTTGGATTATGTACCAGGGTCATCATTTAACTTGTTCAGAACCTCTAGGCCTTGTCAAATTTCCAAGGGACAGCATTTTATTCCATCAAATTCTCTGAAGTTAACAAGGCTAAAAGGGAGGAAGAGATAGGTTGCTAGAACTAGATAAAATATGCCCAAATAGTTGGGTAAAAGGAGCAAGCCTGTAACATTTTGGCAAATTATTGCATAGCAGATGAGATGGACAAAATCAGATTGAATTTCTGTCATATCTATTTTCCAAGTCCCAAGGCTTGTTGGGAATTGAATATTGTCTATACTTTTAAGTAGGCTTCAGTATATACAATTTTAATTGACTTTCATAAAAGTATATATATTACCCTGTTTACTAATTATTTTGGGTAGGCATTTTATTTTATCACTTAGATTTTAAGTAGAGACAGTACTAAATATTTCTTTGTAACACCCTCAAACCTTACATGGTGATAATGAAACAACTTAGTTGATGCATATAATAAATAAATACATAAGGTTAATGAAACTTTTAAAACACCATTACATGTCATAAAATGGCCTATTGAAACCAATATTTTATCTTGGAGCAGAGCATTTTTTTTTCTTTTGTGGTATTGTTCTCAAGAGATAAGAAATGTACTATCTCATTCAAACAGCTCAAGATTTCCCTGTAATACCTTCTTAACACAATGTGAATATAGATTTAGTTAATGGTTGGATCAGGAGTGATTTTCCAAATATTATTGGAAGACTATTTTTTCACTTGTCATGGAGGAGTTTGACTTATAGTGAATTATTTAGCTAATATTTGCCACTTTGGGGGTGTTCTGCTTCCAAGTCTGCTTCATAGTGGTGTCCTCATCTTAATTTGAAGACCACTCATATGAAGGAAGTGGTCATTTCCTATTGTGGAAGCTAAAGGAGACATGTTTCTCTCTCTTCATCCCAGTAGAAAAAAAAAAAGCTATGACATAGGCTTGGCCAACACATGTTCTTTTGTAGGACTTTGGATCATGAACAAGTAATAGCATAAGACGGGGCTGTTATAGTTGACACTCTGGGCTATCTTCTGCCATAGCCCTCCAGTGCCCACTTGGTATCTGTCAAGTTTCCAAGCTCATCCTTCAGTTGTCCAAAATCATTCTAATAAACTCTTTCCTTCTCTCTCTCTCCCTCTCTCTTCTTCAAGTTATCTGTGTCTTATTCTGTTGCTTACAACAAAATACCCAGATGATATAAATGGTGTTATAATATATTTAAAAAATGACCTTTTATCCTTATTTAAATTTGATTATTTTAAAGAAGTACAAATAGTATAAAAGTAGTAGGCTCACAAAAAGAGCACTTCTGTCTTTAACTTCAACCTTCTGTGACAAGTTTCCCACTGGGATACAAAGGTTTTTGACAGGTATTGTAAATGTCTGCAAGTGGCACACACATTTTTGGATGGGGATTTCAAGATTTCCCCAGTGAATGTGATGAGTTGTCCAGATGGTGCCTTGATAGCCACTCAGCAGAGTCCTTTAACGATAACAATTAACAGCTAATTACACTTAATGCCTTGAAAAGAGTCCACTCACATTTGTTTGATCAGAAATCCATCCCTGGGTAGATCCAGAAGAGAGAAAAGAGTTCCAGCATAGCCATCTGGATACTTTTTTTCCTCCCCTGCTCTTGCCACTGAAGAGGGTTTAGCGATGTCCATGGCTCCTTTTGGAGTACATATTCTGCTTCTGGAAGCTGTTTAAGGAATAGGCCTTGCAGAATTAAAAAGAAAAAAAAGGCTCTTTTCCCACCAAAGGCCAAAGTCAAGTTGGGTGACAATATTGTTTGAATGGAAAGGACAAGAGAGAAAGCTTAGAAAACATGCCCTAGACATTTGTGGTTGTTCCAGGAGTTAGAACATGCAAAAAACTATGTCAAAACAAAGATGGAGTATGATGATTTTATTTTTCTTCATACACATAATTTCTCTTCACATAGCATATACACAGGAAATTAGCATTGTAATAAAACAATCGATTTTTAGACTCAGTTTAGAATTCATGACAAATTTTATAGAAACTGTTAGGAAACATACATTTTAAAATGTGCTATTTATTTTTCTATTCAAGTGATAACTCTGCCTACCTGGCCTGTATAATTAATGCCAAATACTTCCTCAATGGGAGACAACTGAACAACATGTAGAGATCTTCCATTCAGTAATCATGTCTTAGTGCAACAATTAATAGAGTTCAGAATCTAGACAGTTGAGTCACTGTAGGCAGCAGATAGCCAGGGGTGAGATGTAATGAAATAGCAATTATTCCTCTCTGGAAATGACCTCAAAGCACAGTGGAGGGCCCTCAAAGCCTAAGAGGCCATGTTTGTATTGTGAATCCCATGCTTTTGGTCTGATAACTGATACAAGCTGGCCCACTGGATTGTTTTTTCCTGGAAATCTAAATTTTGGAGCGAGGAGGCAGATATAATTTGAAGGATTGGAGCTGGGTCACATTAATAGCAATACTTTAGAAGAAAGGTTCCTCTTGCATATTTTTATGTGTATTTAAAGGATAACATTTTAACATTTTAAAAAGTATATTTTCATAGGTTCTGATATGTAATCTTTTTATTATCTTTTTTTGGAGTAGACATTCTAAAATTTCAATTTGGATTTTTTCTTAAAATTCAAGTGTTTGTATCAGTCAATTCACGATAGGCTAATATTGACTTCATCATCATAGTATGCATCTTTTAGGGTCATTTGGGGTCTGTGCTCCATTAATACTCACACAGAACCATTTGGAATGTTGTCAGTCCCTGCAGCACATCCTTAAATACTTCTGCTCAGATTTTATTGGCTAATGTAAGTCACGACAGCATGATTCAAGAGTATAAGGAAACACAACCCTATTGTGTCCTAGAATGACATAAAGTAGAAAAATGGACGAACTACACTAACCAGCTCTAGGAATTTTTGTTTCTTGGTTTATCTATAGTCAGAGAATATTGCCAATACTATATTCTTCACACTACATACATTTAAAATTTATTGACGTTTGCTTAGTGGTTGAATATTTTATTAATTTTTGTGACTGTTTTATGGACATTTAAAGAAGACATATTATTTATATTCAGGGTATAGAGTTATATATAGATAAATGAGGACTTACAACTAAGTTTGCAAACTCATCCTAGAAAAATTGCTACATACCTTATTGATGAATATCACTATGGTCACCTTTAAAGTACTCCTTTTGGGAAGCTATGCACCAATACCAGCACCTAGTCCACCTGTTAATGCAATTTTGGAACTCTTTATCTGGAATGACCAACAGAGCTGTCATTGTATTACCCTTGATGTCCTGAATGTCATCAAAATGTCTTCCTTTTAATATTTCCTTTATCTTCAGGTAAAGAAAAAAGTCATTGCGGGCCAGAGCAAGTGAGTAGAGGAGGGTGTTCCAATACAGTTATTTGTTTTCTGACTAAAAACTCCCTCATAGACAATGCTGTATCAGCTGGGGCATTATTATGATGCAAGAGTTCCTTTGGGACCATTTTTGTACACACCTTTTTTCTTTTTCCTCATGTGATGTGGGTAACTGTATGAGTTTTAAAAAAATTTTTTTAGGATGTGGGGTACAATTCAGGGTTGGGTATACAAATGTTCATTATGCAGGTGCTCTTATTGATGAGGCGTGACCTCCTCCCCTGGTAGTTTCCAACTACTGCAAACACCTTTTTCATGCCAAGATTTTCAGTTAACATTTTCCTAACTGTCTCTCTATTGATGTTTATTTGGTCTGCTATGCTTCTTACAGTTAGCTGGTGATTTTGATGCACAATTAAATAAATCTTTGCAATGTTTTCACGTTCTGCTTATTACTGGCCATCCTGACCTCTCTTCATCAGTGATGCTTTCTCTCCCCTCAGAAAAATGTTTAATCCATTAGTACACCACTGTTTTTTTCCATGGCATTATCCCCATAAACTTGGACTAACATGTCCCTGATTTCACTTCCTCCCTTATCAGGTTTTAAAAGAAATTTAATGTTTGTTCATTGCTCTAATTCAAGCTCTGACATTCTCATGATGACACACAAAAACATGCTGCAGCAATAATGAACGCCACGCAGTAAGACACCACCACACATTGACACAAACACAGCTGTGAGACACCAATATATCAAGGCTATGAAAGCTTACTGAGTTGTTTGTTCAGTGCTGCCAACATAAGTACATGGTGGTAAGTTCATGAACTTAATTCTTAGTATACACATAAGTGCTTGCATGGACACACACGAACGTTTGTGTGTGACTGTGTGGAAATTACATATACTGTTTATGTGTGAGACTTGGTCTTTAAAAATGTTTTCTGACTTCCAGCAAGATGACAACAGGGCAGCATGGTCCGTGAGACCTTCTGCGGAAGAGAACACTCATAAAGACCCTAACTCTCTCCCATGGGCTGCAGCTCCCATCTTCGGCAGCCTGCTTTTCACAGGGAGCTCAGCCACCACCACCGCCACTGCTCAAACATCACCAGGGTCTGGGCTGCTGCTATAGGCTCAGATGCCGCCGCTGTGGTCATTGCCCACCCATGCCCGAGGCGACCCACGACTTCGGACTGTGAAGCCCCTGCAAGCAGGATCCACTGAGATCGCCGCTGCTGTGGCTGCTGCTGCCACTGCCACTGCTACACCATGCCCCTCGCCTGGAGCCAGGCTTGTGGAGCTTCCCCCGTGTACCAGGAGGTGACCGCTGTTGATACCATCGCTGGCTCCCTCCCTTCCTGGATGACCTCCAAACTGAAGGCTTCAGTAGCTGCAGACAAAGGCCTACTGGAGCAGTGAGTTAGCATCACCTGCTGGGGATCCAAGGTAACAACATCAAAACGGGAATGCCAGATGCTCTTCCCTCTTGATAAATAGACAAGGCCAGATCTCAGTAATAGACCGGGCAGGGAGCCCATATCTGAACTGTTCCTCATAGCAGGCCGGGGGCAACTGACCCTAACTGTGAACAATTCTACCAGCCTGCAAAGACAGCTAGAAACCAGAGGTGAAAGGACATTGAACTTCAAGGAAAAGTCTCAGAGTGTACTTGGTTGGTTGTGTTAGTCTACTGACTTTAATCTATCCCTTTTCCCTTCTTTTTTTTTTCTTCTTTTCTCATTTGTTCTTATTTCTCTGGAAACCCCGTCTTTGTATAGAGGAATAGCACACCAATAAGGAGGTTGGTCAGCATGTATAGCATCATTGTATGTTATAGTTTTTTATATGGTTGTTGGTTAGTTTTCAGTCATGGCTATTGTTTTTCTTTATATTTGTTTCAGTATTTGTGTCTCTTTTCACTTGCCAGTCAGTACACTCATCTGTTTTCCCTCTCATTCCTCTCTCTCTCTCCTCCCCCTTCTTCCCCTCGCTGCCTGCTCCATTCTCTTCCCTCTGTTAACCTCATTTTGCTTTCAGGGAGTAAACCTACAACCCCACTGCATGGAGAGACTCCA